>VDFB02205860.1:0-13380 GCA_007258455.2 Sequoia sempervirens
AGATTCAAACATCATGTCAAAGTCATCATGCATCATGTTTTTTTTTTAGCTAACATTTTTGATGTAGGTATCTTATAATTCAAGCAAGCATTCAAGTAAAGATCCATATCATTCAAGCAAGAGTCATGATCCACATTCATGCTATCCATTACTACAAGATTACAACCTTTATTTCAAGGGTTTGGTGAGCTTACTTGTTCATTCATCATTCCTCCATTCTATTTCATTTCATTTCAATGTTTGATTACAAAAATGGGTTTGACTAGAAGGAAAACCCCTATCCAATAACCAAAAAACATTTTTTTCCTCTCTTTGATGTGTGATTTGTAGATCTAGGTGGTTTAGGTTGAAGATCCATTGAAGAGAAAGATTGGAGAAATTTTTTCAAGTTGTCAAAGTTGTCATCTACATTGCAAGCTCACAAAAAGTCACCTACAGGTTGCAATTTAGTGTTTTAGAATCAAAGATCTAGCGGGAGAGAAGCTACAAGAAAGCATTAGAGGATATCAAAGTTTCAAATCAACCCTAATACTGGGAATAAATCACCACTTATGACATATGAGTCCCAATATACCTGATTTTAGACATTTCTAGCAGATCCCGAGTTACCAGTTCCATATTCCAGTTTCTGTCAGAAACCCTAAACTAGGACTAAATCATCCCTACAGGCATATGAGTCCCAATGTGCATTAAAAGTCGGTATTTCAAATATTTTAGACCTTCATTCAAGCCTCTTTAGTTTCCATGTGCACCTTTGTACTTTCTTATTTTATTATTTGGATTTGAGTTCATTTCTAGGTGATTTAATTAATTCTTGCATATCATTTACATTTCTTGTCTTTCCAAGCCCTCGTTTGTTGTTGAACACCCTTTTATTCTTTAATCACACCCTAGGACACCTTATAGTAGATATATTTCCCTTATTCCATCCATATATTGAGGTCTCTAAGGTTTCCTTGAGCGAAACTTTTAGGAAACTGGTTGTTCTATCTCCCTAAACATAAGAGCAACTATTTTCTATGTTTTAATTACCTCAATCTATGGATTGGTTGTTGCTCTAATGTGAGATGGTTGGTCCCTAAATTTCACAAGAAACATCCTAACTAGAAAAAACATATCTTATTCCACCTATAAAAAGTAAATTATTATGATTGTTAGATTCATCCATAGATTTTTTGTGGATAATTTTACATTAAAACATACCATCAAAACTCCAAGTACCTTTCCTACCAATGAGTCTTTTCTCCCTAGAAAAAAAATTGAGATACTAAGTTGTTGGGTTTTGAATATGAGATTACCTATAAAAATTCCAAGAAAAAGTTGTAGTAGGTGACTTATCACATCAGTTTAAAAATAATATTACTCTAAGTACCTTTTCATTACCCACACATGCTTGGCTAAGTCAAATACATTATGAATTTTAGAAAATAGTCCCCTTTAATGCCTCAGACAACATGTGTCCACTCATCCCTGTTTTAAGTCCAATTATTTATTAGATGTATATTATTTTCTGTATAAATTTCGTCTTTGGTTGCTCTCCAAATTTCCATTGTGATAGTATATCTTGTTAGCAAAAATGTTTTTGTATACCTTGCACATTAAAATAAATATGTTAATTATCGAAAATAAATATTTATTTATAGTGTATCTTTTGGGATGTGCTAAAACACTTTAAATATTTATTTTATTCCACTTGTAATTTGTATTGTTATATGGGTTAAACATTTTATGAATGTGTTGACCATTAGAAATATATATAATACACATGAAAATTAGTACGAAAAAGTGAATGTTGGGGTCAATACTTTTCTCTCTCATGATATCGAGGAAAATGACTTAGATAATACTATTTTATTGTTTTGTGTGAGCTCTAACATATAAAACCAAGATGTTTAATGGTTGATGTTTTCTATCATTTGTATCGAGATATTTTGTAGAGTGCATACATGGATAATGGCATGGGATGTCTAGTCACATGGTTACCCATTATACTTGGACATAAAGAAAATTCATTGAAATATCTTGATGTTTTAGAATTATTCATGAAAGGTCTATAATTATTTTTTATTGAATAATAAATTGAGTGTGAATGCTTTTAGAAGCTTCTTTTCTCCTTTTGAGGGTCTTTGCAGGGTATACATTATGTCATCTTGATGGTCTATTTTTCTATTAATTTATATTACACGGATTATAAATATTTTATTGCATAGTTTTCTCTCTTCAGGTTATGTGGAAATAAAATTACATTGCGGGTATGTGCAGGATCATCATGGAAAAAATAGGTCCTTAAGTGGCAGAAAAATCAGAAAAATTAGAGTTAGGCAACTTGACATAAAAATTTGAATAAGTTATCTATATTATGTCAAAAATATGTAAGAATATAATCTGTAGCAAATTGAATGTAGTTTCTAAACTACTAGGTTTATTTTTAAAAAAATCTATTTGGTAAAAATTTGAAATTTCAATGCAGTAGTACTTAAATTGGAAAAAATAAGTAGGTGTCTATCCTGACCACCTAACGACAATAAAATGATAATAATTTTTATAATATTTTAGATATAAGTAGAGGACTCATATCTAGATGTGATGTATATTTATTTGTAATTTTTTTCCAAGTAAATAATTAATTATGAATTTTTTATTCTAACTTTTAAAAAATATAAAAACTTGTATGTCTATCCACCTTAACTTGGTCAAAACTTCATGAAATTTAATTTAATTTTTTTTAATCCTATAGTATGTGAAGCATAGAATGTGACACATGTTCTGGATTCAAAAAATGTGATACCATTTGAAAGTTGTAGATGTTTTTCAAGCCTATCAAGTAGGACTTTAGTCATAATTCAAATAGAAAATGAATAATAATTATTTATGAAATTCAAAGTAAAGCATAATTTATATTGGTAGAAAGTTGAGAATTTCCTTTAAAACCCTTTTCATTTCATCAATTTTAGGTAAAAAAAGTCATAAGTACACACATACCCATCATATCACTACTTTTTGGCCCATCACAATCATGCACATACCCTTGCATAATATTTTATTTTCAAGTGGTATCAATAATTTTTTCTTAGGTTGTGGAAAATATTTTTTCGTAACCTTTCGTTTGATTAGATTCATATACATACTTGAATCATTAGTTATTTAAGAAATTAATGAAGTTATTTTCAAGGTCACAATTGTGTTTTTACTTTTTGGATTATTGCATAACTAGGGTTTGATAAATATTTGGAAAATGAGTTCTTTTTAGGTTTTTTATAGAGGCTTCATCCATGACCTTTTGGTGAACAACTCCTAGAAAAAATAGGATTCACCATTTATTATAGAAGGCCCAAAATCCTATGGATACATATTAAATATGACTACGTTTGGGGTAAAATTAGTTTTTTCATTATTGAGAACATTCAAGGAATATTGAAAGAATATTGAGTATAGAATATATAGTATGAATATGGATTTATACCATATAGTATAGTATAATCACCTATATAGGCCTTACATTAGTAGGTCATAGGTTAATAATCACCTATATGGTTTGGTTGAATCACTACTGGGACATCATAGTTCCACCACTATTAGAAGGATTCATAAAAACATACCTAGCTTCCACCTAGGGGTACCACCACCCTACTTTCCAATTATGATGCCACCAATGTCATTTAGTTTGTGGTGCCATGAGGGGGCTCTCTATAGTTAACTCAAATCATCATCTTTATTGTCATCCTTATCTCACTAAAAATTGTATAAGTAAGATAATTTTCTTCATCATTTGGAGAATTCAGTCACATCAAGACATTACATTATGTCAAACTAAATAATCAAATCAATCATCATTAATTGTAGTTGTAGTGTTGAAAAATTTCATCAAGAAAATTTTCACACTTGTTTGGGACCTCCTTATGAAATTAGGCTTAATGTTTCCTTGATTTAGTGTTGTAATGTGGTTGACATATTCACATTAGGTCTTGGGCCCTTGTGAACAAAGGAATTTAAATGGTACCTTGCTAAAGTGTTGTAAAGTGTTGTAATTCACTTTCACACTTTTCTAAGGTCTTATTAATTAATTACACCTAATAAACCTCTTTTTAAAATTAATATTTCCTTATTTGAAGTGTTGTAAAGTGTTGTAACACACTTTCACACTTCTCTAGGCTTGTCATTAATAATTGGGCTTTCTTATGCATTAATTGGTCCATTTTGAATCCACAAGCCTCATTTATTGCATATTTTCAAGGATAATCTCGACACCAATTAGTCACCAATCATAATTCAAGTGTATCTAGCTTATGTGGCCCAGATTTAGTGATCTAGGACTCATTCACCACCTTGGGAGAATGGGTTCCACCTAGGTCTTTTGGCCCCAAACCAAATTTCACACATTTCTAACCACTTTTAATTTTTGGTCCCATATATTATGCTTGATGGGACTCATTTTCTACCTTTGTCGAATGAGTCTTGTGTGGCCTAAAATCAAATTTAATTCAAATTTCTAGTGGGATTTTATTCTCCTAGATTTGATGTCAGCTTTTAGTGTTGTAATTTTAGGAATTCTTGCATAATTGAGTATAAATACAAGGTTCTTTCATTCATTTTCACCCCAAGCATTCAAGTGTTCATTCCCATAGCAAATTTATGTTGACAAGTGTTTTCAAGAGCATTCAAGAGCATTCAAGGGAAGATTATCAATCATTTTAGAGCATTCTTCAAGCATCAATCATCATGTCAAAGATTTTGTGCACCATGTTTGTTATTGTTCTAAAAATTGTGGTGTAGGGTATTGTGATTTAAGAAAGTTTTTCATGCAAGGTCAATATCATTCAAGCAAGATTCAAGAACCACATCCATTATAGCCATTTCAAGCATATTTTCAGCACCTTATTGTTAGGTTTGGTGAGTTGCAACATTGTCATTTGTTCATTCATCATTCTCCATTCATATTTGATTTCATTTCAAGGATTGATTTCCAAAATGAGGTTTGACCAAGGAAAACAACTATTCACTAACCCCAGCATATTTTTCGCTCTCATTTTTGTGTGATTTGTAGGTCTAGGTTATAGATTTCATAAGGAGAAAGATTGGAGAAAAGATGCAAATCATTCAAAGTTGTCAAAGTTGTCATCAAGCCTTGGAGAACCTTAGAGAATACCTATAGGTTGCAAATTGGAGATTTGGATCTAGAAACAAATCAGGAATGACAGAGGAGAAGAGGATCAGCCTTTGAAGTTGTAGAAAAGACTAACTAGATTGATTCACGACTTTTGGAGAATGAGTCCCAATTCCAACCAGTTTTTAGGGTTTTGCATATTTGGATACCCTTTTGGAAAATTTTTGTTCTTGTACAGTTTCCCAAAAACAAGACTAATTCACCTAGCTTGGCAAATGAGTCCCAATCAACAATAAAAATATATTTTTTAGTGTTTCAAACCTCCATTCAACCTTCTCCAGATTTCTAGTTGCACACTTTCTATTTTGTAGTTTTTTGTGTTGTTTGCTGTATGTAGGATCATGATGGGCCAAAAAAGTGGTGATATGATGGGTATGTGTAGGGTATGTATTTATGACTTTTTTTACCCAAAAATTGATGAAATGAAAAGATTTTTTAAAGGAGATTCTCAACTTTCCACCAATATAAATTATTTTTTACTTTGAATTTAATTAATAATTATTATTCATTTTTTATTTCAATTACAACTAACGCCTTGATTGATGTTTTTCCATTGAAAACATCTAGCTTTTCAAATTCTATAAGCCAGATACTATAGGATTAAAAGAAGGAATTAATTTCTATGAAGTTTTGACATCACATTTTTGAATTTGAAACATGCTCACATTCTATGTTTCACATACTATAGGACTAAAACAAAAAAAGAATTTCATGAAGTTTTGACCAAGTTAAGGTGGTCGACGCATGCTTTATTTTAAAATTTGTAATAAAAAAATCATAATTAATTATTTAGTTGGAAATAAATTAAGCAAAAAATATGCATCACATCTAGACATGAACTCTTACTCTATATCTAAAAATCTTATAAAAAAATATTATCATTTTATTATGGTTAGGTGGTCAGACAGACACCTACTTCTTATTTTTTCCTTGAAATTTAAGTACTACTGCATTGAAATTTCAAATTTTCACCAAATAGATTTTAAAATAAATAAAAATAAACCTAGTAGTTTATAAACTACATTCAATTTTGTACATCTTCTATTCTTACATAATTTTGAAATAATATAGATTTAACTTATTCAAATTTTTACTGTAAGCCTAACTCTCGATTTTTTCCTCAATTTTTTGCTACATATGTCCCTGTTTGAGTGATGAGTCTTGCACATACCTCACCCACTTTTCTAGGTCATTTAGTGTTAGTTTAGGGTATGTGCAGGGATCATCATGGGCCAAAAAGTGGTGATAAGGATGGGCTTTTGTAAGGTATGTATTAACAACATTTTTTACCTGTAAAATTGATGAAACTAAAATTATTTTGTATGAGATTCTCAGTCAACCAATATAAATTATGCTTTACTTTGAATTTTTTAATAAATAATTATTATTTATTTCTATTTAAATTATAACTAAATTTTGATTGATAGGCTGATTGAAAACATCTATAGCTTTCAAATTTATGTTTCACATACTATAGGATTAAAAAAAGAAGAAATGAATTTCATGAAGTTTTGACCAAGTTAAGGTGGTTGGACATACGAGTTTTTAATATTTTTTAAAAGTTGTAATAAAAAAATCATAATTAATTATTTACTTGGAAAAAAATTACAAAAAAATATGCATCACATCTGACATGAGTCCTCTACTTATATATAAAATATTATAAAAAAATATTATCATTTATTATGGTTAGGGTGGTCAGACAGACACCTACTTCTTTTTTTTTCCCTGAAATTTAAGTACTATTGAAAATTTAAACTTTCATCAAATAGATTTTATTTTTTAAAATAAACCTAGTAGTTTAGAAACTACATTCAATTTGCTACAAATTCTATTCTTACATATTTCTTCAATAATATAGATAACTTATTCAAATTTTTATGTCAAGTTTCCTAACTCTACTTTTCTAAATTTTTTGCCACTTAAGTGTCTATTTTTTCCATGATGATCCTACACATACCCTTTTACATTCAATTAGTATTTTGCATTGAATCTTACATTTCATTTTTTTCCAAGTCTAAACATGGTGGTGAACCCCTCATTAGATCATATTCAACCCCTAGGACAATCCTCTTGCAAGATCTCTTTCTCCTTTGCAAAGAGATATCAAAGGTTTGTTATTGAGTGAAAGTTAGTGAAAATAATCCTTTTCTAGGCCCTAAACCCTAGGGTGAAGAGAGAAAAAAAAAATTCCACCTTTCAATAGTGTTATGTTTCAATGTTTAGAATGACATACCTTCAAGGAAAGTCAACATCATTAGTTATTTTGAGGTTTGCATTGAAGTTGGTTGATTAGGATAAGAATTTGTTTTCTCTTTGAGATTTCAAGTTTTTTTGAATTT
Organism: Sequoia sempervirens; assembly: GCA_007258455.2. Lineage (NCBI taxonomy): Eukaryota > Viridiplantae > Streptophyta > Pinopsida > Cupressales > Cupressaceae > Sequoia > Sequoia sempervirens. The sequence continues at coordinate 7,507 of VDFB02205860.1, forward strand.
CTAATTTTTCATTTTCCATGTTTACATTTTGGTGAACTTGACATGAATTGCAAACCTTTTCTACTAATATGTTGTTTGAGATTCTAATGTCACAAGTTACAATTACTTTCACGTATAGTGATAACTTTAAGAAACCCCCTTCAAAAAAAGATATAAAATCCAGGTGAATCTTTCATTTTTTTAAGAAAAGGTATTCATTTCTATTGGAAAATCTTTTCTTTTTTTTGAAAAAAAAATCATTTTATTGGCTTTTTTTTTACATCACTAAAATTTTGTAGAAAATTTTGGCGAATCTTGAAAAAACAATAGGAAAATATATTAATTATTATGGTGAATCCATCCAATCTAAAAATAATTATCATGAAAAACTAGGGGACCAAGGGTGGAAATTATCAATGGGGTTAAGGGGTAGACTATAATATTTAATTGCCAACACTATTTTAAAATATAATATAACAACCCTCATTTTATTTAGCAAGGTAAAATGTACCCATGATTTGTAATTCTCATGGGGCTTGAATTCTTTTTTCAATCATTTATCTAACGATCCTCGTTGTACTATGTGAGGTAAATGTACCCACAATCTATAATGCTCATCAAACTTGAAAGTGTGGGCCCCATGAGCATTACAAATTGTGGGTACATTTTACCTCATGGAATACAAGAAGGACCATTGGATTATATCATAAAACAATGGTGGAAAATAAAGATTAGAAATATGGCCCTAAAGAAATTAATAATTATGATACTATTGGCGAATTAGTATAAATTTCTACTATAATTTATAAAATTTAGGTGAATCTAATTTAATCATGAATCGAATATTGTGGTGATTTTTTGAGTTATATTTTTTAATAAAATAATTTATTTGGTGATTTAAATAAGGGGTATGTGTAGGATCATGATGGGCCAAAAAGTGGTGATATGATGGGTATGTGTAGGGTATATGGCTGATGACTTTTGTTTTACCTAAAATTGATGAAATAAAAACGGTTTTTAAAGGAGATTCTTAGCTTTCTAGTAATATAAATTATGCTTTACATTGAATTTAATAAATAATTATTATTCATTTTCTATTTGAATTATGACTAAAGTCTTGATTGATGGGCTAATTGAAAAACATATATAGCTTTCAAACAGTATCACATTTTTTGAATTCAAAACATGCGTCACATTCTATGCTTTGCGTACTATAGGATTAAAAAATAAAAAAATGAATTTCATGAAGTTTTGACCAAGTTAAGGTGGTCAGACATACAAGTTTTTATATTTTTTAAAAGTTGTAATAAGAAATTCATAATTAATTAGTTACTTGGAAAAAAATTACAAAACAATATGCATCACATCGGGACATGATTCCTCTACTTATATCTAAAATATTATAAAAAATATTTATTATTATTTTATTGTGGTTAGGGTGGTTAGACAGACACCTACTTCTTTTTTCCCCTAAAATTTAAGTACTACTACATTGAAATTTCTAATTTTCACCAAATAGATTCTTTTTAAATAAACCTAGTAGTTTAGAAACTACATTCAATTTGCTACAAATTCTATTATTACATATTTTTGAAACAATATAGATAATTTATTCAAATTTTTATGTCAGGTTGCCTAACTCTGATTTTTTTGAATTTTTTGCCACTTGAGGCCTATTTTTTCCATGATGATCTTGCACATACCCTAAGACTATAATTTTTTTTTGTAAAAATGTGGCGATTCAAGTCATGTTATAGCTCAAACTATTTTTGGATTCCCAAATTTCAACTATTAGCCAATTGGCGAATATTAGCCACTAAAAAATTCATTGTTCAAGTGGTTTGGAGAATCAAATTTTATAGAAGCATCTTGGGCTTAAATATACATCACGGTTACATCAGACTTAGTTGAGAGACAAAAAATGACATTAAATACTCAATACTTAGATGATAATTTTTTTTAGTTTTTGGAGGGCTCTAAAAATTTTGGTAGTACAAAATCCATATAGGTGTATGGGAAAACCCTGAAATATATATTGTGGTTGTTGTGTATTTTAATTCCTTGACATATATGTAGTATATATACTCTTTTTTATTAATTTTATTTGTATATATAAAGCTTAGAGGTTTTAAATAGATGTATACACATTATGTGCTATTTTCAACATGATATACAAAGTATAGTTTTAGACCTATGAATGTATTATGGTATATAAAGTAACATCCTCTACACATACCCATTCCAAATCCTTAACATATACATATAACTATGTATTCACACATTGTATGAATATTCCTACACCATATACATAGTAAAACCCACAAAATTTCTTACAAACCCCTACAATATACCCACAAGGCCTACAATATGCATAAAAACAATTGTATGTATGTAATTATTGTGTATGCAAGTATCTCATAGTCCACGAATTTAAAATGTGGACAATAAATTTATTCTTTTTATTTTTAAAGACTTTTTGATTCATAATCATGAGGGATCAACAACCCAGTTAGACTAGCCCACCTACCTCTTCCCTTAGCTTCTATTCAAGCTTATTCCACCAACTAGTTGCATGGGGCTTAGTATCAATGACCATTTTTTTAAGCCCATGCCTAGAACCTAGCCACATGGGTGACTAGGAGCTAGGTCGCAAGGGATAAGCCCCTAGGCCCCCTTCATATGCACTATAGGGAAATCCCTAATTGATATGGGACTAGTCAAAGTGTAATGCCCCATCGACCCCTAGAGGAAGTTGCAATTCACTACTTAAATGCACCAATTTTTTTTTGTTTAAGTACAAATAACATGTAAGATGAATACACATTGCCAACATCCTCTAAGGCCACGAGACAAAGATTACTTTAAAACCCAAACAACAACAAACATTACTATAAACTGAAACATTAATCACTTAAGGAAATGAGACAACATACATTCCATACAAGATAACTTACAACGAAGGATAAGAAATACCAAAAGATTTCAATTAACAATATTTAAACAATAAGATTACAACACTCATTCCCCGAATGAGGTAATTCCAACAAAAAGATTACATAATACAAATTCCACCTCGATAACAACTGAGGGGTAATAAAATACAATAAGAACTGAGAGAACAAGGTATGAGAAGAAACTGATTCCCATGAGCTCTCCAGCTGGAAATCACGAACACACGAACATGAGGAAGAACCGACGGAATAAGATGCACGCCACCCAACCACGGGGAATCCAAAAGGTTCCACTCCCTCCGTGCTAGGAGATAGTAACCAGGAATTCCTACCCAAGATCATCTACCACTAGACACGGGTCACACAAAGTTGATACAAAATAAATACAAGACCTCATCACATGACTGAACGGTCAAACGTACAACTCTAGGTACGACTCACACAACATTGGCAAAGGTTACATTGCTTCCAGACATATAATAGATCATTAGTGTCACAAATATCAAATAAAAACTGCTGACTTAGGAAGAGTGTCATCGCATAGCTCGTCAAGGGATATCCTATGGGAATCTTCCTAGGCCCCGACCCCCACTCCACGGGTTATCCTGGTAGCCTCTACCGCATTCCCGACACCCATGCTTACTCATGCGGAACCAAATACCTCTCGTGAAGACGAGATAGATGATCTTGCCATTCCAGGCCTTCCCGTCTCATCCCAAGTCTACAACAAGCCCTTGGGTCCATGAGCGAGGCATACTTAATCTTGTTTAATGTTTAATGCATCCTAAACTTCTAAAAGTTTATTTAGTTATCACTGAATTAACCAACTTACAAAGGGTTATCCTGGCACCACTTTGTGCGCCGACGCCCATTGCAAGCCACTCTCCTAAGACAACACGCACGGTAATAACCAGAATAGGTATCCAGATAAACACAACCTCTCCATTCAAGGAGGTAACAATCAATAACTCACACCAACATTGGAGGCAACAAGGTTAAGCCCTCTCCAAACACTGGAGGAAAACAACAAAACAAAACCACTCCATCCAAGGAGGCACATATTACAAAACCTTCTCCTATTCCCAAGGAGGCACAAATTACAAAACCCGTACGTGAAAACTGGGTGAAACGACATGGTGTAACTATACATATTTTCCATAACACATCAAAGGTTGACTCACATGCCACAACCGATATCAATAAAAGAACTCCTATATGGAAGACTTTCAATACATTCACACTAATTCCACAACACAACAAAGATGAACAATTAACCACTGAGAACATTTCAGACAATGAAGTGAGCTACTGTTCGGATTTCCTAAATCCAATCAAACACAGTATTCATGACTTGCATTTATCCAATCAATTGATCCCATCTCTTTTCACGACATAGAAATATTCAAAGAACAGATCATTTACTCTAAATTACACAACCATATTCTAAATCCAGACATTTCAATAAATAACATCATTGAATCGAAATCAATCCAATTAATAACTCTACGTCCCACAATCATATAATGTAATTAAATCCACTTGTTTTATAAAGCATTTGGATTAAATAAATTACTCTTTATTTCAACCTAGCAATAAATCAACAACTCAATCTCATATGATTCATTAAATCATTCGTTACTTTTAAGTTTTCTCATTTGTATTCTATATTTAGAACATTTTGATAAGAAGACGTTTAGATCAAATAAATCAGTCTTTCTTTCAATTCACATTAATAAATCAACTAAATCTTCAACTAAATCTCATCTCTACTTGAATACGAATACATTCCAACAAATATACTTAATAGTGCATACTTGATGTATATCCTGTTATATACTAAATACTTAAATCACACTGTTGACATTTAAGAATCTATAACAATACTTTATATTTCGTTTCCCAATCTCATATCTTATTAAAAATCAATCTTTAAAATAAAAGCATTTGATTATCTAGACTCTATCCTTTAAAATAAATCATTGACTATTCAAAATTCAACGTTCTAAATAATCCATTTGAATATAAAATCCACTTTTGCTTCTATTTCGAATCAAAATCATCTTACAGTTATCTATATTTAAATCTATCCCTTTAATTTCATTTGCCATGATTATCCATAAAAATCAAAACTAAATTATAAATAAATCAAGTTTTTGATAATTAAAATATCTAATTAAAATCAATATTTCATTATCTCTTAGTTCCAAAATTAAATTCCGTATTCAAACATTTTTTAATAAATAAGGTCATTCGATTGAATTAAGTCAATCATTAACTCTCTATTTACCAATTATCTTCATAATCGAGATATTTAAATAAATAAACACTTATTCAAGTCACTTAATCTATATTTCATTATAAGATAAATAATTTAATCAACTCCAAATCAATATTTTAATTAAAACATTTGATCGTTCGCCAGTCACATTTCCTCTAGAATATCATTCTAAAGTTTCTATTTACTATTTAACATTACTTAATATGTCAAATACAATATCATTTTATTTGCATATAAACAAATTATCTAAATATAAATTTTAAACTCCCATTTTACAATTCCATGATTTCCCAATTAAGGAAAAATTTAAATAACATTGGTTAATTAAAAGAACCCCGTTTATTTCTATTGACGATAAAATCAACTCATTAAGAAAATTTATATTTTAATAAATCATCTCATAAATATATAACTATTCTTTATATGTTTCGATTTAAAAATCTCCAATTGACTATTCCATTTTACTATTTCCCTATAACAATATTTATTTAACTTAAAATATTAAATATATATATCTATTTTAACAATATATACATATTATATATATACAATATTATAACATTATTATATATATCAAATATATATAATATTATAATATTATAATATACATATATAATATTATAATATTATAATATACATATATAATATTTATATATAATAAAATAT
>VDFB02205861.1:0-15806 GCA_007258455.2 Sequoia sempervirens
AGTCGAGCTGCAGAAACACACATACTACCACTATACATATGCAAATTACAGAGGTATAAAATGCAAAATAAGCTCTATTTGAATGGTAGACTGTGTGTATATGTGTGTATACACACATTTATGCATATATTCCAATTACAAAGGTATAAAATAAAAACAAACACATAAATTATGGTGGTGTGTGTGTATATGTGTGTGTAGACATATAAATATGGATATATACAGAAATATACACACATTCGACCGTATATACGCATAAATGTAACTGTATACACGCATATACACATATTGGGCCATTTATATGCATATATATAACTATATTCTCACATATAGACATAGTCCACCATTATATAGTTCTATTATTGCTTGAAAATTACATTTGCGGGTTGTTGATGTGTGTATATGTGTGTATACACAGACATATATGCATATATATACATTTATATGCATATATATCTGTGTATACACACATTCACAAATAGTCGGCCATATATATGCATATATATATCTGTATAGTCACATATACACACAGTCGGCCATAAAATACACAGTAGCGGCCATGAATAAGCTGCAACAAAGCTTCATTACATGATGAAAGCATTACAACTTTTTCTTGCACATTTAACAAAAGAGAATCGCAAGAAAAACCTTAAAAAATATTGCAATGCATAGTTACTGCCTGAGTGAGGTTGGAAGACAACCTCGGCTGCATAGCAAGAAGTTATATAGTTTCCTTTTACTGAATATGGTGTTGATAAACATAGAAAGCACGACAATTGTATCACCACCACTCGGCCATGGCCTCACCACCATCGACGTCCATCTTAACCAGAGCTGGTTCTGAATGGAACTGCTAAAAATGAATGATGTCTCATGAATGGGTCTTTTGTGAACAAAATGCAAGACCAAGTGAATGGTGTGCATGCCGAGGTGGTAGGCGTTAAGACCGATGGCGGGGAATGTGTAGCAGTTAATGCGCATTAACTAGGATATGCATATGCAAGTACTAGCGTGGCGTCAAACAACCATGGGTCATACAGATGTCTGTAATAGGTATATGCCTAATTTTTACTCTTTTTTGGTAGTTTTTGGAAATCACCCCCAAAACCTTGGAAAGCGTGCTCAAAATATTACCAAATTTTTATTTCAAACTGCCAGCTCGACAGTGAAGGCACGTGGCAAAAAAAATTTAGTCGACTCGGACTCTAATGCTGTGGACCCCTCGCTCAAGGTTACCTTACCCACCATCGGGCCCTCTCCTTAATGCACTTTTTTTTTTCTTAAGTGTCTTCTGGTGTCACTCTTGGTGAGCTTATGAGGAGTCTCATAAATAAATAGATGGTTGTGAAGTTTCAATTGCAATTTAATTTTTGGGGAGGATGTGCAATATGTGAGGTATTCATTTTTACTTTTTTAATATTGATATTCATTTCAAATTTTAGTAATTTAACTCGGTTTAAATTTTTTATTTGATAATTTAATTTGTTAAATTTATAATAAAATTTAATACTTTATAGTTTAATCTAAATTTAATTTATGATTTAGAATATCTTTTGTGCAATTTAATTTATAAATATATAATTTAGAATCTAATTTAGAACAATTTATAAGTTTGTAATCTAATTAAGCTAAGAGGTGTTCTATAATAGCAAGAAGTATACATTAAACTAAAACATAACTAACATAGATTTAACAAAAAATAAAACTATAAAATAAGTCTTATGTAAATAAAATAAAACAAAACATTTCTTTATAAATTTAAATAAATCCTAAGTAGGTTCCTTAAACTCATTCTAAGGAACTTCATTCATAATATTAATCCAAACACTTATAATCAACCTGTCATAAAATTATATATATATGATTTTATGAATTCATAAATATAATAAATTATGTATTTAAAAAATTTATAAATAGTATTTATTATTATATTACTATAATAGCTCACTTCCAATATTTTCATTTGTACACTCATGCACACCAAATAGGAATCTAAATGTTTTTTAGAAGATTGATGAGGCTAGTTTTGCATTTGCCAAAATTATATTTGATGTTTCAGTTGTTGTTGATGCATATTCCTTTCTTTGTGATCACACATTAATTTTTTCTTTGTTGGCACCAACCTACTGAGCCAAATAATTCTAGATTGGGCAATTGATACTTGGAATCTGTTGCCAATAATTCTTTTCATCCCAAAAGGTTTTCTATTGCAACATTTGAATATAAGATATGAGAGATCATTTATTAAACACAAATGGATGGATTCTTGGTGAGGTGCATTTATTTATTAAAAAATAGTGTAAATCTTAATCCTCTAAAATGTGGACCAACAAATTCTCTAATTTGGACTCACTTGTATAACCTTCCTATGGAATTTTGGTTAATGGATGTGTCTTCCATTATTAGAAATGACTTGGTTAACTTGTGTCAATTGATGATGAATGATTGGTGAAGAATTCAATATTGTTGATCAATTATGTGTGGTCACAATACTCAAAATTGCAAAGACCTTAACTTTATGTGTGGTAAACAAAGAATGGGTGCAATCAATTAAAGTTGAAGAGAATAAATTATTTTGTCTAAAAAGTGGTAACCACTCACATTTCATAAAATATTACCCCAAGCATCAACCCTAAAAATAGAAACAAATCTAGGTTAAAAAGACCAAAAACTAGTTCTTCCAAGCCTAGTCCAATTACCCACTATTGTTGAATTAGACCTTTTATAAACTAGGAAGGTATGTAACAATATTTAATTTGTTCCTTTTAATAAGACACTTTGTGGTGTAGATCCTCTAAAGGAAGAAGAGTAAATAAGTTTAGGGCAGTTTTGAATTAAATGATGAGTGAGGAATCATAAATGTAATATGTACTAGCCAATTTGTAGCTAAGCTTTTGAAGGTCAATATTGATTCTTGGAGGAAGAGGGGGATAAAAACCAATAAAAAGAGAGAGGAATGCACTCTATATGGAGGACAACCTAGCATTAATCATTATCTATTAAGATAAATGGGAGGAAGCCCCTCCCTTAGAGGGAAATGAATATTTCCTACTAAAATGTTAGGGGATTCTTCCCCTAACAAGAGTTACATGACCTAAAACCATATAAAAATAATGTTGGTCAATATCTTCAAGTTTTATGAAATTAAGATATGTAAGGTAGATGTAGATATATTTCTCAACCATTATCAAGGGTGGTATGGCATCTTTATGGAATCATTTGGTGCTTTTGGAGGAATTGGGACTTTTTGGAAACCAAGTAAGTTGTTTATTCAGCCTATGGTTACCTCTTCTAATTAATTTGTGGTATCTATTTAGATTATGGTATTGGATATTTCTTTCAATATTATTAATGTATATTGAAAGACAGTTGATAAATCTCTAGTTTGGGCTCAAATTTTAGAATTTTTGCATCTAGTAGCAAATGAAAAGTGCATTCTTGGTGGGATTCAATGTAATATTATCATGTTGTGAAAAGAGTGGTGGTCTTTCTCACATATCCCAATCATATTAGGAATTTTTAAAATTTTATTAGTGACAAACATCTAATGGACATAGTAACCAAAAATAAGTTATATGTACATGGACCAATCACAAGTTTATTTTTATAATGTCATTGAAAGATTGGATAGATTATTGCATAATCAATGTTTTCTAGCATATGCACAATTTTTTGACGTCATTTATTGTACCATCTCTGGGTCGAACCACTTCTTGAGCACAATTTCCATTAGTGGAGTTCATCCCTCATAGAGTTTCCATTTCAAGTTTGAATTGATGTGGTTTAGAAATAGTAATGATTTGGAGTTAATCAAGGATTTGTTGACAACAATTGTTACACAAAAAGTTTCTAAAATATTTTTCTTGTCAAAAAATTTAACTTTCTAAATAAATAATTGAGGGATTGGAATAGGACTGTGCTTTCAAAAATGCTTTTCATGAAAATTAATGAATTGGATTAGACCTAGAAGATTTCAATCAAAAAATTATACATAAGGGAATGTTTCAAGAAGATTAATTGAAACAAAAATATTTATTGGTAGAATATTGAGTTTTTTGTGAGGGAGGAGATCCTCTAGAAATGAAAGTCTAGGGAAACATGGCTTGAAGAGGAAAATTTAAATATAAAATTTATTTATAAAACTTCAAAATTTACATGAGAACAAGATAGAATCAAATCAATAACTGTATAAGATGGTGGCATTTTAGATATCCTCATGGATATCCAAATAAAATTTATTCACCAAAAAATATATTAGTGTTCGAGGATGGTACATACATATTTGAAATTATGTCAACTATTAAAAATATTCCTTGTGTGGTTTCAACATACAATAATTCCTTTATCATGGCACCAATCATGTTGGAAGAAGTTAGATGTGTAACTTTCTAAATTCCCCCAAATAAAGATTCAGGGATGGATGGCTACAATACATTATATCAAAAGTGTTGGTATACTATTATCATGAAAATACATAATATTGTTGAAGGTTCAAGAATATTTAGTAAATTTATTAGACATCTATATGTTACAAATATTTCTCTCATTTCAAGAAAATCATCTTACAACACTTTTACTAACTTTTTTCCCTATCTCTCTCTACAATATGATATATAAAATTATTTTGAAGGTCATTAATAATTGATTGAAAGGATTTCTCCCCAAGCTTATATCACAGAAGCAAATAAATTTCAATCCTTCTCAAAGAATTTTTTATGGTGTTATAATAGCTCATGAAGCTATTTATTTGATTGAATGCTCAAAGAAGAAATGTAATATTGAAATTGGATGTAAATAAGGCAGATAATAGAGTGTTTTACCCTTTTTTATGATCTGACGCTTTGCAAATTTGGTTTTAGAATGAAATAGATAGATTGGATATTCAATTATATATCTACACCTTTTTTCTCCATATTGATTAATAGTTCTCTATGCAAATTATTTGAGGTATCCAAAATATTGTGTCAAGTGGATCCTTTATCCCCTTTCTTTAAATTATGTTCAAGGCAAAGGCTTTGGGCCATGCAGTTAAGGCTAAAGCAAGTTTTGGTGTTTGCAGTGGGGTTAAAATTATATAAAATTCTCTAATCACAAAACAATACTTCACCAACAACACTTACATATATGAAAGGTGTGCCTCAAAGAAGATGATATATTATCAGAGGTATACATTGGTTGGTTCTACTTCAGTCTCAAGATAGATAATTAACACTTAGAAATAAAGTATCCTTTTATTTCACACTCCAATATCTATAAAAAAATATTATTATTGGATGATTTGGATTTTCAATAAGTTCCTTACATTGCAAGTACATCAATATTCCTCTCTTTAAAGGGGATCTACATGCTAATCTATAGGACTGGCCACCTTTAATGCTTGCCAAAAAAAATCTTCATGGAAAGAGAATTGTTTGAAATTAGATTGGAGAAACTTATTGCTTAAATCTATGATATAATCCATTCTAATCTTTATGATTTATTGTTTATTAATCCTCTTAAAGATACCTCAAGAATTAGATAAAATAATAAATAAATTATTATTGGGTGGTTGCAATGAAAGTAACAGTATTCCTCTTCTTAAATGGGACACTATATGTCTTCCCAAAGGTGTTGGTGGCTCATGAGTTAACTTCTTATCAAAATAGAATCATACTTTCGGCACCAAGTTGATCTAGAACATGTATGACAAGCTTGATGTGTATTGGAGATAAATATTGAAATATTGGGAAAGGAGATCCTTAATGTTAAGGGGGTATTTTCTCTATTTGTTTCTTTCCCTAATGACATTTCATTAGGAAAGAGATCACAAGGTGTAAAAATTGGCTTTCAATCTCAATGGTGAGTCAATCATACCTAATCTTAGTCCTTAGGACAATAGGACATATCTGAAACCAAATTGGAATGATTTGCAACATGTTAAAACTAAATGAACAATAAGACCTAATACCTAAAATGAAAATTCCTAAAAATACAAAAACTAAAATCATAGTTTGTAGGAAGGTCTGAGAAGGGTTAGGACACATGCACCTATCACCAAAATTTGGTTTTGAGACTTGCTAAAGGATAGGTTCTCCCTAGGGAGAATTGGTCTTGGTTAGGGCTTCTACAAAACACTTTTTACAGTCCTCTAATGTTGTATTTTAGATTATGTTTTGTACAGGTCCCAATGTCGAAAAGTCATAAATAAGTTCTAGAACCTAGTTTCCATGGCTTGAAAACAATGATGACAACTTATGCAACAATGAAAAATTTCTCTTCAATATCTTCAATCCTTCTTCAACCTATAATTTGCACATACATAAAGAGAAAAAAAGTTTTTTGGAATGGGGGTTTTCCTTAGTCAAACCCCAAGTTTGGTAATTAAACCTTGATAGCAAGATAATGACAATGGAGAAGGTAATGATGAATGAAAAATGCTTACTACAACTCACCAAACCTTCAACGGCTTCCCTTAGAGGATTGAAGACAAACACATCTCTCCAAAGAACTTGATCTTTCTTTGCTTGATGGATTTGGACACTTTAAAATTCTTGGATGCTTTAGGATCAACATGCATATTAGCCTTCACAAGATGACATGAACAATCGTAATCTTGAACATGATGTTAGGATCTTGATTGTTGCAATAAATGACTGATAAATCTGCCCTTGAATACTCTTGACAATAATATTTTCTCATATGAAGTCTTTATTGTGTGTCTTGGAATGTTTCTTAGATTTGAATTTATAAAAACACTATGTATTTATTGGTGTTTATCTAACTTCTCAAAAATTAGATTCAAAAAGCTGGCACTTGCAAGTTGAATTTGAATCATTAAAATGCCACCAAAAACATATTTAAAAATTATGGGTCTTAGGACTTAAAGGTGGCTCATTCACCCTTGGGATAATGGGTCTTGGCCTATAATTCCATGAGGACACACATATTCCAAGCTGATTAAAATATTAATTACATTAATTAAATGCCGGTTTCCCTTTTAGAAAGCATGAATAATAAGGCTTTGGAATGCATAATTTGACAAATTAGAAGCTCAATTAAGTCCAATAAATTAAGGAACCTAAACATAGTGTGAAATTATATAGGTATACAATTTCCTACACTACATTTAGCCTCCACATTAGTGAGAATATGAAATTATGCTCAGAATCACACTAAAGTAGAAAAATATGCATCAAGAGGGGTCCAAGTGTACAAATTTTAGAAAGATAGGATGAAAAAGATTAATGAGGATGATCAAGCCCCCAGGATCGAAGATCCCATGGAAAACCAACATAAGGAAAAGCAACGCACAAGATGTGTAAGATACATGCAATAAGACAAGATACACAAACATACAATGTTGAAGCCAATGGAAAAAGAAAAAGGAAAAAGGATGGACTAGCAAGCTGTGTTATGCCACATCCATAAAATATGATCACAAGGGCTAGTGCAGTTCGGTATACACTAGGTGAGCCCCAAAGGAAAAATGAGAAACACACACTAGGTCTACAAGGTGTGTACCCATAAAAAAGGGATGACAGATGGGAAAGATGCACCAAGTGTACAAGTGTGTTCCCATATGTCAACCATACCAAAACCTATACTCCTTGACAAATTTTATAAAGTGCCACAAAATGGTCAATGTGTTATGCCAATGCTACACTAAGTCCAACCTTTGTGAATGGAAGTGAAGGCAAAAATGGTCAAAATGTCAATTCCAAAATGAAATAATGCCAATGTATGCCTCCACTTTAAAGGAATTGCTAAACACCATATTGTGAGAAATTACTTTAAATTAGAAAATGATAAATGTAAATTAATAAAAGGGCCATGAGAGCCCATTTGGAAAGCCCTATGCCAACGATATGTTTCCAAATAAACCTGTGTCATGAAAAAGGAGGTTTCCCCCACATGCAATCCAAAAAGATAACACATAAGGGATCCATGAATTCGAGGTCAATGCATGTCTTTGCTATAGTGATATAATAGAGCGTTGAACCATCATCATTCCCCAAATATTTTGTGGAACAATAAAAAAAAAGGAGGAATGACACATAGAGAGCAAAAAAAAAAAGAAAATATTTTGGGCCAACATGGAATGGACTTGGATATCTCAATGCCTTACATCCTCCCCAAAAGGAAAACACAAGACAAAAGAAAAGACAATGATCACAATAGATAGAAGAATGGAAATACAAATAAAAGAATATCATGATAGATTTTCTTCCTTTGTATCCTTGCACCAACAGAGTTACAAGGGTCATCCAAAGAAAGCTAGCAAACATAAAGAAACACCAAGCAACATGATACAAGGGATCACATTACATACATGTAATCACAAATAACATAGAAATAAAAAGAAAGATAGTATGTCACATGTGATCCAACATATAGAAGGCCATTTGCATCCCAATCTTGTTCATCATATACAAAAGGTGGATAACTAGCCAAAGGGGAAATGACAAGTGCCATTGTAGGACAATCACCAAGTTCAACACGTGGTGATTCACTCTTTTTAGGAGGATCATCATGGTTGCATCCATCCAAGTTCATAGAAGTGGAAAACAACAAATTCAACTCATTATGCACTTGTTCATCAATTTTAGCACTGTCATCATCATCATCCAAGCTAATTACAATAGGAGGCCTAATGACAATGTCCATTGTATGTTTTTTTTTTTGTGGTGTAGAAGTTTCATGTTGTGGAAATGGTAGAGAATCATCATGCTTTTTTTGTGTTGATTTGTTCTTTTCTTCTAATTGACGAGAAATAGTATGACATCTACACATATTCCCTTTAGCATTTTGATTTCTTCATGCACGGTTTTCAAGTTGTGATGATATAGGAGTAGGTTTTCTAACCATCAATCTATTTTATTCCCTTAAGGGATGAATGAAATTGACCTCGACAGGCTGTGAAACCAATTTATCTTTAGTCTTATAATCTTGTTTGATTTTAGGAGGCACAAAGGGAATTGCATAGTTATCTCTTGGTCTCTTGTAGGATATAGGTGGTGAAATAGCATCATACTTTGTTTCTTTATTCGAGAGAGATTTTGGTTCAAGCATAGGTTCACCCACATCCTTCAGTTTTAGGTGGGATATTGGAAAGGATAACTCTACTAAACACTTTGCTTTGAACTTTTTAGATGATTTGAAAAAAAAATCTTCATGAGATTTTATAGGTTCTACAGGTTCAGGCCAAAAGAAATCCAATGAAAAGTTCTCTTGGGAAGACAAAGGATTAAATCCACTATGATGGACTATAAAAATTTGGTTATCAAATGGAAATTTCAAGCACTTATGGATGAAAAACGGGACGAAATTAATGAAGCATAGCCATGGATAGCCTAACTTCACACAAAATTGATCTAATATCAAGATGATGGAGAATGATACATCTAATTTCTTTCGTCCAAATTTTAATGGAAGAGTGATCAAACCTATCATAGGGCAATCAAAACCATCATGTGTTTTGATCCATGCTTTTGGCTTTTCATAAGATCTTGGTAAAGTTCATGCACAAATAAGAATTCCTTAGTGAGCACATTCTCTACACACATAGAATCAATTACTATCCCATTTGTAGGATTGTAATTGATTCTTCCAGATATGTAAAGAGGACCATCAGGTGCATGTTTAATTATATCACTATTTGACAAAACAATATTAAGAGACAAGTTGGTTTGGCCTTTACGAGGGTGAACACCAATGAATCCAATCATAACATTAGGGAATAGTCCAAAATGGATTGACTAGTGTCAAAAATATGAGTGAAAGAGTTGGAAAACATTCAAAAAGACCTAAATAGCCTCACATATCCTTGGAAAACCCTAAATAGCCTCAAATAACCAAAAACCAAAACATTCATATAAACTTTAAAAAAGACCAAAAGCAACCTTAGAACACTTCCAAAATACCAAAAACGTTGAAATATTCTAGAAAATCCAAAACCATCCACCCCATTTCGCTTTCACCCACAATAACCTTCACCCATAATAAATTGATTGACACCTTCAACCTTTGGAAAAAAAAAATAGAAAACAAGTATAGAAATTCATAAAGTGAGAACTTAAGTGTCAAAATCTAAAGTCTAGGTCATAGGTAAATGCATCAATGAAGTTTATATCAATGGATTATCAAAGCTCATCATCATCCTAACATCAAACAACCATCTGATCAACATGTCCTAGGATGTATCCTTCCTGCGATGGACATCAATATCAAAAATCACCTTAGCTAAGTTAAACTAGCAAGAGATATAGATAGCACTGACTGTTTGTCTTTGATCTTTTCTTATGATTTATCTTAATGACTCATTCTGAGGACCTCTCGATGATGTCTAGATCTAAAATATTTAAAGAGAAAGGAATGGGGCATCGATCATTATCTTTTGTTTGTTTTGCTTGTGGATGCTCTTGTAAAATAATCTTGGTGCATACTTGCTTAGTTGTGTGTAGCTAAGTTGTTTGGAGTACGTTGTTGACTATTGCGTATGTTTTGGTCCAATATATTCTTGACTTCTAACTTACATTCCAATAAGGTTTCCATATGTTAAGGTGTGAACAAGAACTATCCTATTTGTTTGTAGATTCAAAGTCCATTACAATAAATACATCATCCTGGTTATTAATACCTGGATGCATCATATCTATTTGAACATATATCAAACAATAAGGAACGATGAAAAATCCCAATTCCAAGAAATGAGCAAATCACCACTATGCATTTCTCATCACTATCTCTAATAAAGTCTCGGTGGATCATAGACTTGTTGGATCTTTTGAAGCAATCATCAAAATCAATGGTCAATTCATCCATCTTATTCTTCTTATTCTTCTATCTTTACTAACATTTATATCCAAGCATCAAATCTATGTGATCTACATCAAAATATACATGAGGCTACCTATAGTTGATGACTATATATACATCATGAAATATGTCTGTATCAACATTTGAGCTTTCGAGAAACTATTTTTCATCCTCTTTACCAACAATCCCTCTTCCTCTGGGGCACAGTGGGGCATCTATATCATCTTCAGCTTAACAATCTTAAAACTTGTAGCTCTTTGATTCAAAAGCAACCCAAAATCTCAAGAATTTCAAGCATAAGTATGATTTTCACCTATCATGAGCTCGATCAGAACACTTTATTCCCCAATTGATCTCTTGAGTGGGAAACCAACCATCTTTCAATCATATAGATATCAAATCATCTAACAGACTTTGTTCCTAGCCTTTCTAACAAATCTTGATCAATCTATCAAATCAACCATCATTGGGATATATCATTCCCTATCAATCCTCATGTTATTCAACATAATCCTTGCATTGTTGTGAATCCTCAACAATGTTATCAATCAATCAATCAAATCAATCAACTCTAGCTTGGCTATCAACATCTCAAAGAGATCATCGATATCCATTTATGCATCGTCATTAACATCAAAATTAGCATCAAAATAAGCATTAGTCTTTGAACCGAAGTAGAAGTACCTCGCTTCAAAGAGGGGAAAAATGTAAACACTGAAAATTCTCTAAATGTTATCGTACACTCGAATCAGGTTTACTAACATCATTTCCTCTTGGAACACATCCTCTTTTCACTTAATTAATTAAATTAGCCTAGCTAGTTAATTAATTTCATCTTTTGCATCTATTAACCTCATTAATTTAATCAGGTTAATTTACCCCCCCTTTCACACTAACACTTCATCGATCATTACATTAAATAAATACAACTATTTAATTTAATTTCCTAAGTCTTCTTATTTAATTAAATAACCCTAAGTCATTTAATTAAATGACATTTCACTTTTTCCCCTTTCATTAAATCATTTAATTTAGTGAATTCATATCACTTTATTCCTCTAAAATCCCCCTAATTGCAGTTAAACCCTTGTTTAATTAGAAATTATCTAATTATTTGTCCCCACTTGCAGAGAGCCACTCCCCTTTTGTACAATTAAACTTTGTTTTAATTTGTAAAATATCCTTTTCCTCACCCAAGAGAATATTCCAAAGAATATTCTCTCTTCCAATCATTTGAAAAAGGGAATATTCTAACAAGAAGCTACCATGTCACCAGGTTGGCTTGTGACTTTACGTACAGGTTAACTTTTGACCTCTTAATAGGTCCAGGTGTTAGCTTGCTTGTTTAGCGGGAATGAGAACCACCGATTTGAAATCTCATCTTTTTGTTCTCACATTTGATGAGGGCTCCATGACCTATATCAATTTCCTCCCCATCCTTGTTGTTGATTAGCTTTTTTATCTCAACCCTTCTCTCATTTTTCTTTCCTATTTAAATAAAGTACTATTTGGAATAAGCGATCCATCTTTTCAAGGCAAACATGCTATTGAAATCACTTTCGCCTCACACTCGCTTTACACACATTTAGCATATTTTAGTTTAAATTAGTTGCCTAACAACTTAGCTTTCATTAATGGCTTCCATGCATCCATTTAGCTAAATTAGATAATTAGGGTTTGAATATTTTTTGTTTAAATCTCATTTAGATTAGCTTAGCAATTGCATAACTACATCTTTTAGCATAAAATCATGGTAGATTAGCTTTTGCATCATACTCATTTTAGCATAAATCATGTTTTTAATCACATCTCACAACCATTCCATTGATTCTCTTAAATAGAATTGATTGAGACAAGCTCACAGATCATGAGATTGGGAAAGGGTCGTTGTTCTACATCAACACAAAACCAATTCCAAAATGGGATAAGTTTCAGATAGGTTAGAGTAGACATTTTAATGTTTTCATAATTTAGAATCTTGCGTTTCAATAAATGTTTTGGTTGCTTTCATTTTAATGATACTTGTTAAGATTGAGTATTGGTGGCTATGTTTATGCCCGGTTCTTCATGTATCCAAAGATAATCAGCCCATACGAGGTATCACCCAATGGTTGAAGCTTGACATTGAATGTTGAAGATGATCCAATCTCGTCGAACAACGTTCCTCCCCTTAAAAAGAAAACAACCAAGATAGTATGTAGGATTTCTTCCCATTCCTAAAAGGAAGATGCGAGAAGAAGGATGATGTGTGATGTCTTTGAACTATGCTTGAGTGTCTCCATATCAATGGTGAAAGTTGTCACACTCCAAACAGGCATTCTAGGCCACACAACTAAAGATGTCAATCTAGAATCTAGTTGAGATTAGTGTAGAGCACAATCTAAAGACAAAGATACATCCTCTAAAGAAAAATAATCCTCCTCCAAATGTTGTCTAAAAGTATCCACACTCACATCAAATTGTGAAGAATGATCATGTAGAGAATGAAAAAGAGGGTTTGAGTGTTCCCTTGTAGCAACTAAAGAAGGATCATATCCATCAAAGAGAAGATGCATGTAATGAATGATGTCTCCCAAATATTAGATATGTGACTCAAACAATAACCCACCAATGTATTCCAAGTATGCATCCCAAGTAGATGTAGCTAGAAGACTATAAGATCCGGTTGCATTGAATCACAAGAAGCCAACACTATAGCAACACAAGCATCATCAATTGCAATAGAAGAGGGAGGAGATGAAATGCAAGGCTCAAGAACTAGATTTGATGTGAGAACACCTAAGTTCAAGTAGCCAAGAGTCTCCTCAAAGTCATGGTTCACACTAGAAGTGTGATCAACAGTCAAAGGAACAATGTCATCATCAAAAGACAAAATTGCAAAGGTGTACAATCAAGATGAACGATCAACCATCCCAATAGCAATAATCCCTCTACTCTCCAATTCTCTAATGATAAATGAATGATAATTGAATTCCATAGTCCTCCCATCTCCACCATGTGTAATCTGATAGATTGAAAGAAGATTGTTTGATAAATGAGGTACACACAAAACATCATTGAAAGTGCTCTCCCTAATATCAATAGATCCCTTCCCAATTACACTCATATATGTATTGTTTCCCATCAAAATAGGAGACATAGTACAAGGCTCAAAAGAAGATAATATAGACTGTGA
This sequence comes from Sequoia sempervirens, assembly GCA_007258455.2. Taxonomy (NCBI): domain Eukaryota; kingdom Viridiplantae; phylum Streptophyta; class Pinopsida; order Cupressales; family Cupressaceae; genus Sequoia; species Sequoia sempervirens. The sequence continues at coordinate 13,970 of VDFB02205861.1, forward strand.
AGGTGTCATATGATGAGATGCTCCTGAATCTAGAAGCGATCTCCTTGATCCAAGGCCTGTAAAAGAATAAAGAGCTTCCCATTTGTTACCTGATGTAGAAGAAAAACTAGCATGACCTTTGTCCTTTTTAGACTATTTTGAAGAAGAAGAAGAAGGTGACTCAAACATTCTAAAAGGAAAATCAATCTAATTCTTTTTGAGAAGATGTTTTTAACTCATCAATATCCTTCTTATAACAAGAATTTTCATCATGCCCAAGCTTCTTGCAATATGAACAAGTTATCTTCTTCTTCTTAGATGAATTCTCTTTGGAAGAGAATTTATTCTTTCATTTATTTGAATGTAGATTATTCTTTTCTTTCTTTTGTTTCTTATATGATTTTGATTCTTTCATTGAAATAACCAACAATGCCTAAGATTTAGAAGTCTTGATGAGACCCATTGATATAAGCTTATGTTGGTCATGTATTAACATCTTAAAAAATGATGCAAATGAAGGTTTAGTATATGTAGACCCCATCGTCAACCTATGAGTATGAAATATAGAAACAAAAGAAGCATAATCAGGACCAAGTTTTTTCAATGTATTGTAGATCGATTAAATGTCCTTATAAATTCTAGATGATTTACATTGCTCTCTTAGATCATTAACCTTAGTGATGTATTCCTAGATGTTGTCAAAGTTCTTAGGATCAAGGCTCATCAGTTCATTATCAATTTGATAGCCTCTTACTTTATCTAGAGTACCATACAATAGTTTCAATTTGCTCCATGCTTCATGATAATTCTTACATGATTTAGTTTGAAATAATAGATCTTGAGAAAATAGTCTATGAAGACATCCAAGAGCTTTAGTATGTTCAATCATCCATTTTATCTTTTTATCTACATCTATAGGTTCAGGTATCTTATTTTTAACATATAGTGAGTGACCTTCAGTCATTAGAATACTCCATGCATTTTGATGCCATGTTGAGTAGTTATATGATGTGAGCAAAGGAACCGTAGAATGATCCATGAAAAGAAGAGTAGAAGCAAACAAATTAAAATAATGTGCCAAGACACCACCCCAAATCACTCAATCGAGAATCCCCTCAAAATATATGATTTGGCACTTTATATTTAGTGCATTTAGAATTGCTAGATGTCAAAAACAACAAACTAGACTTGATCTTAGTGCTTACAGATACCAAAATTGGCCACAAGCTCAAAGTGAAATTTTTACATAAAATGAGATCAATCTAATCATACCACTAAAAAGTACATGAAAAAATATGCAAAATTCACCCAAAAATGTTACCATAGGAGTAAGAACGGAGCTCCAAAAGTTTCCAAAACAAGAATGATGCAACAAAACCTATGAGAATCTACAATTTCTAGAAAATCCAGATACCAAAATAAAAAACTGATTACATACTATAAAGAGCACAAAATTCTACCCCAAACCAAAAAACATTGCATTCAAAAAGGAGGTTGTATGCCCAAGATATGCTCATTTGAAAATCACCCTCCAAACTGAAAATGCAAATGGTGAGGGGACCTTAAAATTTCAAAAATGGTGTCGATGCTACTGACATTAGCAATTCATGAGGTTAAATTTGATGGATTGATAGTTGTCATAGTAGAATATACCCCAACCATCGAAATATGTTATCAAGGTCATTGAAATATTCTTTGCAAAGAATATTCGAGATAATATTCACTTTGTCGGCATAGCTGGGAAAAATATTTTCAAAAGTGGAATATTCTCTATTTCAAGCCACCATTTTTAACAACTACTACCAATTTTTAGAAAAAGATGCCAAATTTTTAAAACTCGATTGCTAGTTTTGAAACA
>VDFB02205863.1:0-17106 GCA_007258455.2 Sequoia sempervirens
CGACTACTAGGGTTTGTATGTGTCCATCTTTAATATCTTCATAACTGTGGCTTTTAAATAGATCTTAGTCTTTGCTTTAATCCTTTTCATGGTAACCCTTGAGTTCCATAATCCACTTTCAATCTTTTCTAAGAATGTTGTCTTAAGCTAGAGTGCATAGTATGCATATAAAGCAAGTCCTTCATATCTGCCATTGTTCCAAACCACCACTCATTGCCTTGCTTAAAATTTTGCCTCCATAAGCACAATAGCATGTTTTAAAATCATGGTTGCCAGTGATTGACCATTAAGGTCACCACTTTCATCAAGATACAATGTAAGTTTTTGTCTTTAAACTTTCAAGGCATTATGCAAGATAACATTGTGAATTGTTTATAGAGTATATGCGATTTGATTTTATTTACTGTTCTTTGCTTTGCTAACTTCCTTTAAAATGGGTATTGCACCCTCAAGCTGTAATCTCAAAACAACTCACTCACTATCATTTGAAGATTCATTTCATGAGCACCCTTTTATAAAATCAAACTATGCCCTATAGACTATCTACTTACTATACGGGACTCATTGTTTCATGGTATTATAGATCTTAAAATCCTTCAATGTTATTGACACTACTTCACAGTCCACAAGGTATTATTCACTATTCTCCCATCTTGATGATGAGTCTCAAAACACTACTCAAACATGCAATCCACTACCTCCATTGCTTCATTAATGGCTGAAAAGGCTTAAAGACCTATGATTACCTTTATTTACTTGCTTCATTTGGGCTTGATCATTCACGATTGCATTTTCTTGTCTAACACTACCAAGCATTTGAAAAACCTTAAGGTCAACAAGGGGTAAAACTCACTAACCAAATCTCACTTTATGAAAGGTTTGAGCTTTATTATCTTGTCACTGCCCAGCCTCTTTTTGATTGTCACATCTCAAGTGATTATCATTCTTCTTACTGTAGATTGCATTTACAAATGTCACTAAGCTACATAGTGTGCTTGTTATTGGCTACAATCTTTAGATTGCAAGATTTTGTTATTAGCTACAATGTCTCAATCTTTCTGGTATTGCAACCTCACTAATCCGCTAGATTTATTGTTTATGTTTCTATGGAGGCCTAGGGTTTGTACCCTAATCATGCTCTTACCAATGATTTTGTTGGTATTAAAAAACACCTTAAATCTTAGGTTAGAAAATTAGTTGTCTTGACAAAGTTGTGGTATGATCTTGGATTGTATCCTAGAGTGTATGGGAAGCTTGTGTTTGATCATTAAGGTATGCAAATCTGATTAGGGAAATGTATCCTATATAGCTTGGGTCTTGCTTTAATAATTTCCATAATGGTTATTAGCAAATCACATTATTATAGTTTGTGGTACCCAAGATTGCATTCAAGTATGTAACAAACTTGGTTTGTACTTTAAGCTATACACTTTTAAGTAACATTCATAAGGTTTAGAAAATCTTGATCACTCTCTAGAATAGCCCATTAAACATGGGTTGTGCTTGAATGCACTACATAATTGATATAACACAACCACTCTGCATATCAACCAGAGTTATAGGCTATTTATTGCAGCAAGAGGTAATCACTCTTGGATCATGATATAATTACATCATAACCTGTTAAACTTGAGACAACCTGAATGCACCCAATGATGATTGAGACCTACATTATACAACCTGAATTAATTATGTTATATGAGTGCCTCCATTTCTATCACAACATAGCCACATTAAACTTGGGTCACACATGAATGCATCCTGTATCTATTATAGCACAACTATGCCACATGATCAATAGAGTTATGGATCACATAATTACAGTCACAAGAATATGTTCCTTGGTTGTGATATTATGGTGATTCCACACAACAAAATCTGTACATGAAATTCTCAAAACCCTAAACCTCTAAAAATGAAATTTGATGAGATGTTGCTTTAAAATATGATTTTCAAACCTGGAACTACAAATCTGACTTCACAGCTAAATTCTACAAAAAGACAATGACTACCCTGAACCTGGCGATATCTTCTTGAATTTTTTCTAATTTTTTCCAAGAAAATTGTCCTTAGTTCTCCACAAACTGTCTCAAGTAGAGCAAAACACTATTGCAATAAATCAAAAAACTCACTTTTCTTTATGTCGGCCACAATTTGATTTTTTTCTTATTTTTCATGTTTGTCAAAATTTTGAGGAAACTGCTAGTCGAAATTTTGACGAAACCTAGGTTTTTCAAAATTTCGACGAACATTGGGGATAAACTTAAAAAAATTTGAAAATTACACATCAAATTTACAAGCACCCGATGATACATCAAATTATACATATTTCATCGAATATTTTCGTCAGATTTTGCAGTCAAATGAGTTAGTGGATATTGTGAAATTGATACCACTTCAAATTGAAAATTCTTATCATCTTCATTCATTATCTCATCTGCAATTACATCAAAAAGATTTGAACCTGCTAAAAATAGGATCTTATCAACTAGCCCTTCCAACTCATCTGGTTTTGTCAGATGGTTCCAATTCCCAAAAGAAAGTATGCCAGATCCCTCAGCATTTAACTATTGCCTTTTATCTGATACTAAATATTGATCATGACTTAACTTTCCATACAATCTTCTATAACACTATTTATAATGTTGTGAGAAAAATTAATAGATCCTCCATTAAATATTAACTTTCTAACTATTTTAGCAATTTGATTGAATGAGGTAGCTGATAGGGAAGGATTATACAGATTTAGTGACTTTGATAAAAAAATCTTTTGGAAAGTATCCATATTTATACCTAAACCAGGAAAAGAGAAGGACCATTGATTCTTTTTGCAATAAAATTGCTTGGGCAACCTACTGATTACTAATGATAGAGATTTCACATTTTGGCTTCCTTCAAACAAAATACGGTTAACCTTTGTTTTTTGAATTACCTGAAGGATTGAATCTTGTGACTTGGTAGAAACACTCAAATTTACTTCCCTAGGTCATTCAGATAAGAGTCCATAAAATGAACTATTCTTAACTTCCCCCTTCTAAGCAACTTTAGGTTCTTGAGAACTAACTACATCCATTTCTTGGAAAAAATTGGTAGAATGGCCCAAGTCATGACATTTAGAACAAGCATTAGTCAAAGATTCTACTATAATACCCTAAATCCATTTACCATACTTTGATGATAAATGAATTTGAGCTAGAAAATCCTTCGAAACATCTAATAGAACACATACCTGAACTAGTTTTGAAGGATTTCTATAAAAGGTCTTATCATGCTTAAGAAATATCCCAATTTGATTAGCCATTATTTCTATCAAATGCAGCTCCAAGCGAAAGACCTTTCAATTGAATCCAAAAAGGAATAAACTTAACAACAAAATCCTCCGGTTTGAAATTTGGAGACCATGGGTGCAAAAATAGCCCAGATCCCTCATATACCCAAGTTTTCACTTTATAAACTGCATCTCTATATGATTTATTTTCAAAAAGCACAACAAAGATACCTTGTTCCTTATCTAAATAGAAAACTTTGCTGACCCCTTCACATTCATCAAATATTAACTCCTCCTTGTGGCTGGTCATAGAATGAGCTTTTTGGAATTTTTTCTATATATTATCAACTCTAAAAAATACAATATATTATTAGAAAATTTAATTTTAGTGGAAAAAATAAAATCAAACCTTCCTCTTTAAAAATTTATTCAAATGATATCTTCAAAAATTCATCAGTCATTCTTCTAGTTCTCCAATTTAACAAATCCAATTTATTACAAATTATTTTTCATATATTTTAATAAATAATAATTAAACCTAACAAATTTTTTTATTAATTTCAAAAATATGATATTTTTTAATTTTTATTCAAATATTTATTTTTTTATTAAAAAAATAAAATTTAAAAATAAATAAATCAATTTAAGTTTGAACATTAAAATAAAATAAAATGAATATATATATATACTATTTTTTTGGGTTGGGGCCCTAGCTCGGTTGGCTAAATCTTTCCTGTTGTAGGAGGTTGGTCACGAGGTCTAGTCTCCCCCACCCCCGTGGTACCGAAGGGCGTGTCGCGCCAGCGCCGCTGGTCACGTTAAAATTTTTACTAGGCACATTGCAATTTATAGGGGTTGTGCTACCCGATTCTTGCAGTTTAATATATATATATATATATATATATATATATATATATATATATATATACTATTTTTCACATTTCCTAAAATAAATTGAACATATTAATATAAGACCAAAAAAATCTTACAGTGTATGGTCATCAAATTTAGGCCATGTGACCCCATAAACATACATAAGTTGAATCATATATATGGTCATGTGTTACTCTATTTGTTGCTTGTACATAAGCGTTGGAAATAAATATATAATTTTTAATTAAATGTTTAAAAACAACTTGAGATTTAAAAATTATGATTTGATCTTCTCAATATAAAAGTTGTTATAATTATAAAAAACCACAAAACCATGAGCCACAAGATCAAACAACGAACAAGGACACCTTCCATGCAAGAGATCTGCAAACAATATGTGCAATATTCCTCAATAAGAAAAAGCTACAGAATGAACCTCAAGAAACTTCAAGGAAAACAAAAGTTCTCAAAGGTTGAGAGTTCGAGAGTAAATCTCCAAAGTGCTATATAGGAGCAAAACCCTAAAATCATAAAAGAGCTCCTAAGTTTAGCTTAAGTGCATGAGAATAAATTAGAATAATAATTAATTAAAGATTAATTAATTATTAGCTAATGCATGATTACTCTAACACCCCCCCTTAAGATGAACTTAGGCAGTAGCTAAAAACCTTAAAAATAGAATGTATGATGGGTCTTGACAAACAAGGCCTAGTGAGGTACCCATGTAGAAAAAAAAGATCTCTCACAATAGGAGAAAAAGGAGAAAACCAAAAAATAAAGAAAGGCAATTGAAGGACTGAAGGAGCCTCCAAATCAAGGTGTGAAGGACTAAGAAGCCTCCAATTGAAACAATTTCTTGAAAAAGAGGAACATGTAGAACATCATTGAAGCACTAAGTTGTAGAGTGTTGTCAAAAGATGACTGATATGGTGCTGAAATGAAGAACCTCCTCTAAAACAAATGATGATCAAGATCAAGATAACAAGAATCTACATGAGTGTGCCAATGACACTACTCAAATCAGATGGAAAACAAAGGAAAACATCTAGAAATTGAAGATACAAATGTCAAGATAAAGAAGACATTAATCTACATGAATTCCCCCAACGACACTACTTGAATCATATGGAAAACAAAGGTAAACATTTGGAAGTCGAAGATACAAGTGGTACATGAATTTACATGAGTGACCCCAATGACACTACTCAACATGCAAGATGCAAGTCAAAAATATAGGTACCAATAGTTTGAAGAACACTAATCAAGAAGGAGACAATAATTTGCATGAGTGTCCCCAACAACACTACTCAAATCATATGAAAAAAAAAGTAACATCTAAAAGTCAAAGATACAAACAACACATGAATTTGTATGAGTGACCAAAACCGACACTACTCAACATACAAGATGCAAGTTGAAAATATATGTACTAGTAGTCTCTGATCAAATGAAAATGGAAGGTCACCTCCAAAAAAATAAGAATGCAAGAGTGTCCATATGGTAAGTGCTCCAACTCACTGAAATGCATGTAACTAGACGTTGATGTACACTGCATTTGAAAGTACATAGGAACAAGAACTAGATACATAGATCACTCCAATGCAAAAATAAGGAAGCATTAGCACCAACAATAGAAGCCACCCCATAATGCTGAAAATGAAGAGCCATGATATAGGTACGTTGAAGCTATGCGAAACCAAGGAGTGCATGTAAGAGAAACAACTTGCAAATAAAAGGGTGTGCAAACTAAGGAACACACACATGAGGCAAGAATCACTAGGATTCATTGTTGTCATGGAAGGAACACTCACTTAACAAAGGTGTGATGGCAAACCAAAAGAAAACATAAACTCCCCATGGCACTTTATATCATAGTGTGAATACAAAAGACACAACAAGATGTGCAAAATCCCCAAAAAATATACCCCAAAATGGCACTTTATCTCAATGCATCTACAAAAGAGAATGGGCATGAAAAAGATATCTACAATACTTAAATATGACATATTACTGGAAATACATGAAGAACAACAAAAAATGAGTCATCCCACAAAAATGAAAAGTTTCTGAGAGCTAAGACATCCAAGTAATTTACTAGAGTACGAAAACACAAAAACCTAAATAAAATGTACCAAAGAGAAATCTAGAAAAATTGCATGGATGGATGTGAAGAGCTCTAAAATATGGTTCCAATGCCATTAGAATTGCGAAAAATAAAGAAACTAGTCAAAAGTTATGAGCTCGGGACTAAAAATAGCACCTCTAACTTCAATAGGCTATATGATGCACCAATAGAATAAACTATTGATGAGACCCACACCACTGGAAAGTTGGTGAAACTAGCTTTTTGACGATATCTTATTTTCCAAAATCCAACATCATATGCCCAAGTTATGGCCAAAAGAAAAAAGATCCCCTTTAGGGCACAAAGGGGTCTTGAAGGGGCCATTGATGTTGATTGTACTGCTATTGTTAGTAGGAATATTCAACGAAATATTCCCCCTGCCGAAAAAAAAATCCCAACGAACGGGAAAAAAATTGATGGATGGAAAATGCTAAATGTGGTGAGAATATTCCAAAATTAGTCATGACACAGTTGCCAAAAAAAATTGCTGAAATTTTTGGCAATTTGGTCAAAATATTCCCAACGCTCGTTGAACTTGTTTGAACACCAAAAAAATATGCAGAGGGTGCCAGAATCTCTCGCCAAATAGTTTAAATCGCCACTGGCCGACATAAAGCCACTAGCCACGGGTTATAAAATCCCCACCAATGGGTTTAATGGGGCTCATAGGGCCTGCAATATGCAGGCACCCTATGGGTACCATTAAAAAGCCTACTAATAATAAATATGCCTCCTGTGTTTTCTTTTAAAAAATTTGCTGCTCTTTTAAAAATTTATATATTTTTTTATTTTTTTAAAGTTTCTTAATAAAATAATTTAAAAAAGAAAAACATTGACCTTTTTTTATTTTTATTTTTCAATTTTTGTGCACAAGGCCATACGGGCCCTATACAAATTTTTTTGCCTCAGATGCTCCCGACACCAAAATAGGGAAAATTTATAGTCAAAATTCATGGAATTGGCTTATTGAATCCAACATCGAGGTCCTTGTTGTGCCAAAATGTAACAAAATTGCAGCTACCCTCCAGATCCAGAAAAAAACAACCACTTCAAACCCTTACAGATCTAACCTCAGGAGTTCAAATTAGGCCAAACAAAAGGAAATTATGACTTTCTCAATAGCTTTGAATCCAACAATGAGGTTATTTTTGTGCCAAAATGAACCCTAAAAAATTCCCACCTCCAAAATTTGCAAAACAAGCAAAGGGGATTCCAGATCTAAAGCCTGCAACCCTTTTTGAAGCAAATACCTCATAAATCGAGAAGGGGTTTGTTGAATCCATGCTTTGATACCATGTTAGAATTGTGAAAAACCACAAAACCATGAGCCATAGGATCAAATAACAAACAAAGACACCTTCCATGCAAGAGATCCACAAATAATATGTGCAATATTCCTCAACAAGAAAAAGCTACAAAATGAACCTCAAGAAACTTCAAGGAAAACAAAAGCCCTCAAAGGTTGAGAGTTTGAGAGTAAATCTCCAGAGTGTTATAATATAATGAGGGTTGAGTGTTATATAGGAGGAAAACCCTAAAAACATAAAGCACTCCTAATTTTAGCTTAAGTGCATGAGAATAAATTAGACTAATAATTAATTAAATTAATTAATTATTAGCTAATGCATGATTACTTTAACAATAACCAATAGATCCATGACTTAAATCTCACACACAAGTCACTCAAATAATCTTTAAGATAAAGGATGAAGTCGTTGGCATTCAAGTATTAACATGAGTTACATAGACTTCCAACCATGGAAGCCAAAAGGCTAGCCTTTAATCTGGGCTTTTATTGCAAACATGTGAAGTTCACTAAAATAAGTTATATATTTCATCAACAAAAATCCCCAAGCAACAAAGTTAGAACTACATCATTACTGAAAAGAAACTTCTTGTTATAGTTTAAGCCATCAATGAATTTTGACATTACATAACTAGCTACCTTATGTTTGCTTATACTATTCACACAATCATGAAATATCTAATGAAGAAACCCATATTTAATAGTCAATTAGTCAGATAATTATTGTTCCTAAAAAAATGATATAACTATTATGGATAAGCTAGGAAAATCCAATGTGGTATCAAACTTTCTTTCTAGATCGATCCTTACTATAAATTATTTTAACATTGATGAATTATTTCTATATCAATATTTGTTTGGACTAGCACTAATTAACTTCAATCATTTCTCTAATGTTAATTAAATAAATCCCAACTATTTAATTATCCAATTTAACATATCTTCCAACATTAGTTAAATTAATTAAATTAACTAATTAAAAAAAATTAATGTTCTAATCTTAATTGAATAATCACATTTATTTTTAATTAAATCATTTTTTTTCCTAATATTCTTTGATAAATTAAATATATTTATTTATTGAATAAACAAATCAAATTAAGTTAACTAATTAATCATTTGTACATTCCTCCACCACTTTGTTTAAAAAATAAGGTTAATTTGTGCATATAACTTCATATACACAAGGCTCCAAGAAGATTCTTTTCCATATCCACTCTACATCAATATTTGAGAAAATATCCACCCTCTATATAAATATATCTCTCTATAGAAAATATCTAAACTCAGTCATCTATTGCTCTTATAATTTTTTTAATAAATTAATCAATTGACAAGTCATTCTCATGAAAAAAATTAGATAGAGTAGAAACAAATAACTATTGTAAAAGCAAACAAAAAAGATTTTTAAAATGACCAATATAACATAACTTGTAAACTTGACAATTTAACATTAAAAACTTAAAATTAAAAATTTATTATATTGTCAAATTTACAAGTTAACCTTGACACTATAACATTAAACTAAAATAAAATAAAGTAAAGTTATTTATAGTGTCAAGATTACAAATTATGATACTTATATTTAAATAAATGAATATAAACATCTTCCTTAGAAATATTTCTTATTTTGTTTATATTAAAAATTAAAATAAATGAAGATAAAAAAATTAGATACACTTTCTTTTCTATTACTTATATTGTCAAGTTTCCTATCAAAATGGGAAGTGTAATAATTATTATTTGATTATATTCTTGATTTTGATTTTGATTGCGATTTATTTTATTTTTAATATGAATAAAATAAAACATATTTTTAATTACTATAAATTATTTGATAAGAAGTTATTTTTTCATTTGTTTTTATGTTTTTATTTTATCGAAAATATAATTAGATATAAAATAAAATTCTTATTTTATAATTTATTTTTAAAAAAAATCTATTTTTTATTATATACAATAAAACATGTGTTTAAACAAAAATAACAATATAGATTGTAATACAAGGTCTCTAGTGACAATATGTCTAGTCATATAACAAAGAGACTCACAATGAAAAAGATAGTTGCAACAAGAAATAAGGTAGTCATATACTAAATAATACATTAAAAAATTCAATCGAAATAATATAAAACTAAAATAAATATCAATCTATACTTATATACACTAAACTTGAATACAAATGAAAACTAGAAAATAAGGCAGACTGGCATGTGCAAAAATAATGTCAAATGAACTTAATATCTTTTTATTGTAAAGGTTAATGATATCCTATTTTGACAAAAAAAAAAATTGTATAGTGAAATATCTCTTTTTGAATGATGAGTAGAGTAATGATTTAAATTAAGATTATTATTTTTTCCATTTAATTTTTTGGGACTACTACTTTGCATACATGTCTAGCAGGGCACTTGCAGCTACATCTGACAAAATTCCTCTATTTTTGATGGATGTCCATACCAGGTGTTCCAAAGCTCCCATTTTCACATAGGCTAGGAGGATGCTGGCAAAGGTTGCAAAGTTTGGCTTTACACCTACCAAACACATTTGGATGAAAGCTTCTAAATCTTTTTTGACAGACGAATTTTTTGCATATCTTGCAATCAAAGCATTCCATGTTCATCCACATTTCTTTTGTTACACCCTGAGCAATATTACCTATTTTGGTTAAATTGCTTGAATAAATGAATGTGTTTTATGGATCTTTACATGAATGTGTTTTATGAATCTTTATATGAATATTTTTTATGAATATTGAATAGAAATATGATGAAAGAGTGATTGATGCAATTTGATATTTTATAATGTTTCTACCTATGAAATGTATGATGCATATGATTATGTTGTGTTCAGCTAACTACTGTTAAGATGTGCTAAGTTGAGTGTAGGAGCAAGTTTGATCCTCCAGAAGAGAGAGGAAGTATCACTCAAGAGAAGAACTTGGTTTGGTAACCCTTAATGAGCCTAACTGAGCATCACACACTCACATCCTAGTTGGTCATCGAGAGCAGTTTTGGGAAAAGGTAAGTAATATTTGTTGTGAATGTTGTGATTAAGGATTGTGATTAAGTCTTGATGTCATGTGTCAGTCTTTCCTTATATATTTATTGTGGTATCGATGAGATATATGCATAAAATGTATATATATGTATATGTGTACATATCTATGATAGACTCATGCATGTGAGTGAATACATACATGAGTATAGATAGATACATATGTACCTATGCATGCTCATGGATGGATTACCCATATGCATGGGAATACTAATTGGACTAAATTGATTATATATATATATATATATACGTAATTCCATTTCAATACCTTTATAAAACACTCATACATACATGGGATGTATATATATATGTGTGTGTTTGTGTGTGTGTGTGTGGTATATATATATATAAATATATGCATAATATTATTCTTTATATTTATATATTATATAAATATGTTTGTTAATAAAATGTATTTGGTAAACTTTATGAAATATATATATATATATATATATATAATAATTATTAAAGTATATATATTGATATATATACATATATGTATACATATATATACTCTGATAATAATTATGTATATATATATACAATATATATAATATATATGTGTGAATTAAAGTTGTTGATATAAGCCTCAAGCGCATAAGATAACATTGATTATTACTGTTAATATTTTGAAGCAAAGCACATATTATAGCATGTGGCACATAAAGCATAAAGTGTAGCTTTAAGTGGAATATAAACAATGCATGAAGTTTGGTAAGACCAAGTCAAAACAAATAACAAAGCACATATGAATTTGGTTGTGTAAAATGTTTTAAAAATAATTAAATGTTGTTTGAAAACTTGTGGAATATGTCAAAGGAAACGCTATGAATATGGTGCCAAACACAAAAGGTGGCATCATATTTGCTAGTGTTTGGAAGTTAAAAGAAGTCTTTGAATGCACATAAACCTGCAAATAGTGTTTAGACTTAGTCAAGTGCAAACTTGGCAGTATTTTGTAAAGGAATTTGAATTAGGAAAATTGTGTTGAGCTTGTTGTTCCATATATCAAGTCGACTTAGCCTTTTAAATGGTGAGGAATGTGATATGTTGTAAATGTGAGTTAGACTAATGAGTCATTGCATGAGGTTAGAAAGGTGGCAAAAATACTAACTTGTTTGTAGCCTTCGATTGCTCACAAATTAGTATAAATAGACCTGTGCTCATTCTACCAATCGCTACACTTATCAATTTGATTATCTTGTGTTTATTTTGTTGTGATTTCTGAGTTAGTGAGTTGAGAATTTGTGAGTTGAGAGTTGTTTTTCCATTTCATATTTGTGATTATTGTGAGAATTAGAGAAAGTTAGAAGAGGGAAATCAAGTTGATCTTGTAGGAGGTATCAAGCAAGCTTGAGGATTCAAACTAGGAAGGAGTTTAATCATTTGGAGCATTATATAGGAATGCTAGTTTCTATACCTTTTTCATTACATTAGAAAGATTAAATTAGTTTATTTCCTAGATGTTGGAAAAAGAGTGTTTTTGAATGTGTGGTGTTTTTTTGAGATTGCATGATTCTTGGTTATGCAATATGTTGGAGAACCTATCTTATTAGTTATGATTTTATGTACCCTATATATGAGAATTTATTTGAGTGCAATTTATTTATTGTTGGTGTAAATAAAGTCTTGTACCTAGTTAATTCACTACTAGGGGAATTATTTACATGTTAAGTTTACTTAGGTCCTATAAATATTTCTAGAACCTGTGTTAGTTGTCATTATTTGTTATCTTATCTTTTGACTTGTAACACATGTGACCTAGGTAGTTGTGATTAGTTGTCTCATGTCATATAATTAAGACAATTGTCATAGTCCTATGGCATCTTGTATCTCACCTTGGCTATATAACCAATGGGTCTCTAAGTTACATTATACGACATACAACATTGAATCATAATTGATAAGAATATATTTTATTCTTGTCATATTGATATTCTCTCTTTTTTCTTTCCATTTGGCCTCAATATCTTGGTAGGATATCTTCATAGGCAATTCTAACATGGTATCAAAGTGGGTTGGGTGCCATTGGATAGTATTTTTTTGAAGAGAGATGGTAAATCTTGAAAAGTTGAGTATGCTCTTCTCTTGCATCGTATGATGATTTGGAGAATCAGAAAAACTTTATAGAAATACCAAATTTTGGGGTGATACCTATTTGTGGCTCTTTTTTTCAGGTTCAAATAAGAGCTTGTTGGTGCAAAACTAAGCTCACCATTGAGTTTAGAAGGTTTGAGAAAGTCAGTTTTTCCTTTTGTTTTGTCTAAATTGGACATATGATGTCAAATCTATGAGGGTTTGAAGTTGAAGAGTGGTTGCCAAATCGAGAAGGTAGCTGCATTTTTGGAGCATTTTGGGTCAAATATGACCTTGCCACCACATCCAAAAGGGCCAAAAACCCTAAGTTTGATTTCCAAATCATCCAAATTAGAGCATTTGTCCACCGAGGCAAAAAGAATTTCCTAGAGAGTCGTATGACCGCCCAAGTCATCATAATTACATCGATGGTATGATTCTTAGAAAAAAAAATATTTTATTTATTTTTAAAATTTATGAGAAGGATTAAATATTTTTTTCAAAAATATAATTAAAAAAGTTGTTTGAAAGTTGTTTATTTTAAATATATATATATAGTCTGCAGACATACCATCTGCAGACCTATATATAGGCTATAGTACCCATGGCAGTACACAAGTGCCCCACCACACACCACGTGGCATGGGTGGGCACCACCTCCACCCACCAAAACCTCAGGCAGTTAATCTACATCGGTCGGCTAATATAAAATCGGCGTTCAAAAATAAACCGATAACCTTCAATAAAGTTTCGGCAACTTCAAATCAAACAACGGTGGAAAAAGATTTAATTGGTGACAAAGAATATTTAGTTAGAAGATTCCCTATTAGATTTAGAATATTCCAAAGCATAAAAAATATTCCATCAGCCCAAGAATATATCGGCAAAGAGAAGAATATTCTAGCAATCTTACCCTGACCTACGATAGCCCTAAGGGCGTCAATTTTAAGCTATAGGTGAGGCGAATATTCTGTCACTAGGAGCATATTCCTTTTTGATGAGAACTGAGTCATCAAATTTAGTCTTGTGAATTGCTGACATTAGCGCCATGTCAGCACTTCTAAAAAATTTTTGCCCCCTTCACTGTTTGCATTTTGGTTTTTAAAGGTGATCTTTGAAGGCTCATATCTTGCTCATTTTGACTCCTTTTTCTGAGCAATTTTTTTTTTTTGTGCTAATTTTTTGCACTCTTCATGATGGTGCAATCAGTTTTTGGTTTTTGTGTTTGATTTTTTCATAAATTTTAGATTCTCATAGGTGTTTTTGCTTCGTCCTCATTTTGGGAACTTTAGGGGCTCATATCTTGCTCCTACGGTAACATTTTTGGGTGCAGTTTTTTTTTTAAGTGCATAATTTTTTGTGTAGTTTTCATTGGTATGATCATATTGAACTCATTTTCTACCAAAAAATGTGCTTGATTTTGTGTCCTATTTTGGCATTTGTAAGCACTAAGATCAATTCTAGCTTTGTTGTTTTGGGAATCTAGCAACTGTAAACACACTAAATATAAAGTGCCAAATCAGATATTACTTGGGGGGTTTCCTGATTGAGTGAATTGGGGGGGTCTTTTTGGTGCATTTTTTTTATCTGTTTGCTTGTGCTCTCTCATTTTCATGGATCATTATAAGGTTCCTTTTCTCACATCATGTAATTATTCAACATGACATCAAAATGCATGGAGTACTCTAATGATTGAAGGTCACTTTCTATATGTTGAAAATAAGGTACCTGAACCTACAAATGTAGATAAAAAGATAAAATGGATGATTAAACATACCAAAGCTCTTGGATGTCTCCATAGACTAGTTTCTCAAGATTTATTGTTTCAAATTGAATCATGTAAAAATTATCATGAAGCTTAGAACAAATTGAAAACATTGTATGGTACTATAGATGAAGTAAGAGGCTATCAAATTAATAATGAACTGATGAGCCTTGATCCTAAAAGCTTTGACAACATCCAAGACTACATCACTAAGGTTAATGATCTAAGAGAGCAATGTAAAGCATGTGGAATTGATAAGAAGGACATTCAATTGGTCTACAATACAATGAAAAAAAATGGTCCTGATTATGCTTATTTTGTTTCTAGCTTTCATACTCATAGATTGAATATGGGGTTTTCATATACTACACCTTCATTTACATCATTTACTGAGATGTTGATACATGAGAAAAAAAAGCTTATCTCAATGGGTCTCATCAATACCTCTAAGTCTCAGGCATTGTTGGTTAGTCAGGTGAAAGAATCAGAATTAGATAAGAAATAGACGAAAGCAAAGAATAATCCACATTCAAATCAAGAAAAGAAAAAATTATCTTCTAAAGGGGAATCATCTAAGAAGGAGAGGCCCACTTGTGCATATTGCAAGAAGGATGGACATGAAGAAAACTATTGTTATAAGAAGGATATTGATGAGTTGAAATATTTTCTAAAAAAGAATCACATTGATTTTCCTTCTAGAATGTCTGAATCACCTCCTCCCCATTCTTCTTCAAAACAGTCTAAAGAGGAAAAAGTTCAAGCTTCTACATTAGGAAACAAGGGAAAGCTCTTTGTGCTTTTTCAGGTCTAGGATCAAGGAGATGGCTTCTAGATTTAGGAGCATCTCATCATATGACATCTTCGTAGTCTATATTATCTTCTTTTCAACCTTGTACTATGTCTCCTATCTTGATGGGAAACAATACATGCATGAGTGTAATTGGGAAGGCGTCTATTAGTTTTGGGGACAACACTTTCTAGGATGCTTTGTGTGTTCCTCATTTGATGAACAATATTCTTTCCATAAATCAAATTACACATGGTGGAGATGGGAGGATTGTGGAGTTCACACTTGATTCAGTCATCATTCAAGACTTGGAGAGTCAAGAGATCATTGCTATTGGGATGGTTGATCATTCATCTCGGTTGTATACCTTTTCAAATTTTTCTTTTGATGGTGACATTGTTCCTTCAGTTGTTGATCACATTTCAAGTATGAACTATGATTCAGAGGAGACATCTTGTTTCTTGAACTTGGGAGTTCTCACATCAGATCCAGTTCTTGAGCCATGCATTCTATCTCCTCCATCTATTGTTGCAGTTGATGATGCTTGTGTTTCCATAGTTTTGGTTCCTTGTGATTCAGTGTAGCAGGATCCTCATTTTCTTTCAGATTTGGCTACTTTGGATGACTTCTTGATAGGTATTTTAGACTTGTTTATGGAGTATCATATTGTAGATTTGGGAGACATAATTGATGACATTCATCTTCTCTTTGATGGAGAAGAACCTTCTTTAGTTCTTGCAAGCGAACACTTTGAACCTCTTGTCCAATCTCTACGTGATCATTCTTTGCAGTTTGACGTGAATGTGGATACTTTTGGACCACATTTGGAGGAGGATTCTTTGTCTTCAGAGGGGATATTTTTCTCTTTGGATCATATTCTACATTCATCTCTACTATAAGATTCTAAATTGTCCTCTTCAACAGTGTGGCCTAGAATTCCTGTTTGGAGTTTGTCAGCTTTCAACATCGACATGGACACACTTAAGCATGCTTCAGAGACATCGTCACACATCATTCATCTTCCTAACATCCTACATACTATCCTAGTTTTGTCTCTTCCTAAGGGAAGGAACGTTATTCAACGAGATTGGATCATCTTCAAAATTCAATGTTGAGCTTCTACCATCATTGCAGGAGACTCAACATTGAGGGGGGGTTGCATTATCTCTCTTCTTGTTCTCTGATGAGGGCGCAACCAGAGACTTAGAAAATAACCCACAAACAAGAGAATAATTTTATTATTCATAAAATGGAACTTCTTACATGCAGAGGATCTCAAATCCCCAAGTTCTACAACACATGCAAGTTATAGAAAGCTACAGAATAACCCTTTCGCAATATGCGAGCTTGTCCCCAAAAAGTTACCCAAAAATTAGAAACCCACCCATAAATAGAGCTCCTCTTTAGTTTGGAGCCAAAACAACATTCAAATTTGAGTTTAGGCGGTTTGGAACTGAAAATTTACAACATGAAGTTCAAATTCAAAAGATCATTTGCAATTGTATCTTCTAGAAAGTGCGCCAACTTCCCGGGGCCATAACTTTTGATCTGGGACTCTGATTCGTGAACCATTCGAACCATTGGAAAGGTCACGAAGTCAATAATGAACTTGAAATTTGCTACACCAATTTTGGAAAGTTTCAGGGCCGATTCGGGAACTCTAAGTGCCTCAAATCTAACTCAGAAGATTTTTAGGTGCAAATCTGAGAAACTAAAACTGCAATATCTTTCCACCCAGGAATAGAAAATAAAAACTATAAATTGGAATTTCATTATAGGCCGAAAGGGTATCCAAAAAGTAAAACATATAAAATTGAGAAAATTGAAATTTAACTATTTTTGGGTGATG
>VDFB02205863.1:17206-47252 GCA_007258455.2 Sequoia sempervirens
ATTAAGACACTTTTCATAATCCTATGAAATCTTGTATCTCACCTTAGCTATATAACGAAAGGGTCTCTACTATATTGTACAACATTGAATCATAATTGATAATAATATAGTTTATTCTTGTCATATTGATCTTCTCTCTTTGTGCTTTCCATTTTGCCTCAAGATCTTGGTGGGATATCTACATAGCCAATTCTAACATTTATACTATATGTAGTTGTCATTGCTATATGTAGGATCTCTATACTAGACATATTTAGCATTATGCAAGAAGTTACTAGAATCACTTTGGTAGCAAAGTTATTTTGTTTATGTAATGTTATGTGGGTTATTCTTGGGATTTTTCTAATCCATGGGAAAGGGGGTAACCTAGAAATAGAGTATAATGGTCATTATAAACCAAATCAATCTAGGAAAGTGGGTGAACGTGTGACGTCCACTCTAAGTTCAGGGTGATGGAAACTTTGGCCAAAGTAGTGTAAGTAGCCACTATTTACACTGTCAATTTCACTGTGATTTAGGATTATGTACAAGGAAAGGAATGTTCATACATATAAATTTTAACCACTATATGTCACTCTAGAAATGCATAAGACACAACACCAAGCTCAAAAAATGCTATTGTTATGAGGTTACCAAACCAACCTCTTCGTTGAAGGGTAGGGCCATCTTATTAGTTAGGTAAATGTGCAGGGGACTATAGTAAGTCTGTGGTAGGAAAAAAAGTGCTTGAGTGATGCTTCTCCTTATCATTTGGCAACTAATATTTGAGGGGGATTTCCTAGACCATTGTACTTTATATATTTTGTAAGCTTGTTTAATTTATTTATGTAACTTTCCTCCATCTTTATAGAAATTTTAAATATGAAATGTCATACGGAAATTATGTATCATCATTATTTGAATTAATGAAAGGAATTCTTTTTTATGTAATGGGAAGTTTGAAATATGTTTCAAATGTGCATTTATTATTCAAAGGAAAAGAAAAAAAATATTTCTCTTAAAGATTAGATGCATAAGCTATTCACTTGTGGGTAAAACATAGGAAAAATTACTATGTAGAACAATGGGCTTGTTACACGTGGTATCAAAGCTACCAAGTTCAGCTTTGGAACCTAGGTGCTCGCTATGTTTCCAATCCAACATTATACAAGTCTAATTTTTGGAAAGTCTTGTGCCAGGTTAGTGCATCTCAAGTTAATTGCAAGAAAGTTAGTAATTGAGAATGAGTGCTACCTATGGGCCAAGAATGAAAGAGAAGCCCTTGTTCATACCATTGAGGGAACCAATCATGATAATGCCATTTGGTTGAGTGATATTGAGACTATCAGTCATGCCCTTTCACAAATCAACCAAGAGAAGAGAAGGATGAAAGATGATGCCAACTTCAACTAATTACATTTTGTCTCTTTGGAAAAGATGTACTCTTTATCACTTTCTAAGGATATGCTCTCAGAATGTAGTGCTAGTCCAACAACAATATTTAGGGACCCTTGTGTTATACCTATGGCTGAAATTATTGTAATAGCCTCAAGTGGAAAATTAGAGGAATATGTTCCTCGAAATTATGTTTTAGAGGATAGATTTGAGCGATATTATCCATACTATGATGGGAATGAGAAAAAATCTAAGGGGTATGCCCCACATAGCTATGTATCGAAAATAAAATCTGAGGGATACTCTCCCTTAGACTATTTGAATAGTCATTCTATGTAAACTTAAGGATATTGAAATCATTTATTAATTTGAAATAAAAAAATGTTTTTTGAAAAAATGGTGTAAAATTTCTTTATGATATTCTTTATATGAATGATTATTCTTTAATGCTTGTAGAACATTAAGTAAACTTTCTTAAATCTAATTAATGAAACCTCTAGGTACCTATTTTTGGAAAAATGGTTAGGATGTGAACTAACATTGGGGAAATTCAAGAAGTAGGAAAAGGTACTGAGAATGATGAAGCTAAATTGGACCACATATTGTCTATAATGGATGAAACAAGAGCAAGGATAGGAAACCTCAAACAGGAAGTAAGGGGTAAAGAAAGAGTGGAATAGGAAGTCCCAAATAATGAGGAGGAAGGGGAGAATTCTCATGATCACACCCTTTCTAGTGAAGAAGAGGATGTTGAGTCACAATCAAATTCAGATGGAACCAAAAGGAAGTGACTGGCCAATGAGCTATCCCATGACACAAAGAAAATCATACCTTCTAAGTTTGAGGGTAGTGCTATTAGGGATATGATTGAAACATGGCTTATAGATATGGAAAAGTACTTTGAGATTAGAAATTACTCTGAAGTCACTAAAGTCATGTGGGGAGCTTTCCAATTGGAAAGTGAAGCATCCAACTAGTGGATGAATATGAAAATTGAGTTACGAATTAGTTCCTTGAGGCTAACATGGAGAAAATTTATAGAGATTTTTTAAAAATGGTGGTTACCACAACTCTTCTACAATCAAAATCTCATTGATTTACAAAATTTGAAACAAAGAGATTCTTTCGTGAATGAATATTGAGAAAATTTTACCCACCTCTTGAGGTATGTACCCATGTACCAAAAGGATGAGTGATTCTGAATAAGGAATTTTATTATGGGTCTTAATGCCCAAATAGGTGGTGAAGTAGATGTTCATGGTCCTGCAACTATGGACTTAGTGTATGAAAAAGCTATTAAGCAAGAACACAAGCTTAAGTCTATTTCAATCTACTAGGAAAGGAATAGAAAGAAGTTTAACTTGGCATAGGCTAATCAAGCTCCAAGAAGACCCAATGAAGGGAAAAAAAATTATAAGCAAGGGGAAAAGGGACCTTAGCAAAGGTGGAATGAGCCAAGAAGAGACCGAAAAGGAAGTAACAACAACTTCAACAACAGTGTTGATGGAAATGTTAATAACTCTAGAAGACCTATGAGAAAGAAGGGACTAGAAATGGATGTTTTACATGTGGAGGGTATCACTATGCTAATTGGTGCCCTAGTAAGCCAACAAAATCTCAAACATGTGGGAATCCTCTACCTCCATAGCAAGTTGTATTCAAGCAAAGGATACATGCTATAGTAGACAACTGGCAAGCTGAGTATCAAATTACTCCAGTAGAAGTCTCAGGTACTTTGTCTAGCATTCCTATCTCAATTTTAATAGATACTGGTGCCACAAAAATTTTAATTTCACCTAAAATAGCAATTCAAATGTCTAGAAAGGTTGGTTTTATGGAAAAATCCTAGGTTGTTGAGTACGCAGACCAAACAAGAGCTATGGTGAGTCAATGTCTATTTGAAGCAAGGTTAGAACTTCCAAGTTTCTCTATAGAGGTGATTTTTTATGTAACTCCCCTAGGTTCTTATGATGTCATCTTAGGAATTCCAGATAAAGTTCCTACAAGTTCTACCAGAGTAATCTGGTACTCTGCTTATCGATTATCCACTGTAGCATGAATCCTTTGTTGAAACACGACTCCTTGAGGTGGAAGAGAGTTACCATGTATTTGTGAACCTAATGGTAAATTCTTGGAAAATGAATCACATATATAGTAATCCCCACCACATGTATGACATCCTTTCACTGGTCCCCTCCTTTTTGCAGATCTTCCAGAATTACTTTCATTTCCACCAACATTGTTATTGAAGTTGTTGAAAGTTTTGTTGTTTTCCCCTTCAATCTCTCCTTAGTTCATTCCAATTATTTTTGGGTCTCTTGTCCCCTTGCTTTTGAAAAATTTTCCCTTCACTAGGCTTCTTTGTAGCTTGACTAGTCTACCACCAACCAAACTTCCTTCTATTCTTCTCTCGGTAGTTTGAGATAGACGCAATCCTTTGTTCCTGCTTAATTGATTTCTTGTACACCAAGTCCATGGTAGTTGGACTATGTACGTCTAGACCTCACCACCTATTTTAACATTAAGACCCATGATAAAATTCCTTATACGAAATTTCTCATCCTTTTGGTACATATTTATGTATTTCAGGAGTCAAGTGAACTTCTCCTAATACTCCTTCACTGAGTCACCTTGCCTTAGGTTTTGGAATTCAATGAGCTTTTTGTCATAGAAAAGTTGAGGAAAACATCACTTTCAAAAAATCTCTGCAAATTTTCTCCAAGTGAGACTTAAGGAACTAATCCCAAGCTCCATCTCTTATTCATCCACTTGTTGGATGCTTCACTAGCCAACTGAAATGCTCCCCAAAAGGCTTTAGTGACCTTAGATTATTTTTTGATTTCAAAATACTTCTCCATCTCTATAAACCATGCTTCTACCGCATCTCTAGTAGTACTACCTTCAAATTTTGGTTGTGTGATCTTTCTCATGTCACGAGATAACTCACTTGCCAAACGCTTCCTTTTGGTTCCCTCAATCTGAGATTGTGACTTATCATTCTCATTTTCACTAGATTGAGTGTGATAATGAGTATTCTCCCCTTCTTCTTCATTGTTGGGAACTTCTTCTTCATTATTTGGTACTTCTTGTTCCTCTCTTTCCTTTCCCCTAACTTCCTATTCGAGGTTTCCTATTCTTGCTCTTGTTTCATCCATGATAGCTAGAATGTGATCCAACTTAGCTTCGACATTCTCAACACCTTGACCTACTTCTTTACTTCCAGGTCAAAGTTAGTTCTTTTCCTAACCATTTTCCCCAAGAATAGTTATACCTGTAGGTTTCATTTTAATTAGATCTATGAAATTTTTCTTAGTGTTAACAAAATTCCAAAATATCTATCATTCACATAAGAAATTCCATAAAAGAGATCATACATAAGTTTTGTCAAAACATGTTTTTCATTATAATCAAAATGGATTTCAATTTTCTTGAGTTTACATAGAATGAAAATTCAAATAGTCTAAGGGGAGTATCCCTTTGATTCACTTTCTGATACATAACTTTGTGGGGTATACCCCTTAGATTTTTTCTCATATACATCATAGAAAGGGAAATGACCCTCTGATCTATCCTTAGATACATAGTTTCGAGGTACATAACCCTTTGATTCACCAATTGTGGCTATTAAAATTATTTACACTAAGGGAAGTACACAAGGACCCCTAAATATCATGACTGGACTGACACTACATTCTAAGGGAATATCCCTTGAAAATGATAAGGAATTTGACTTGGTCGGGGAGATAGGAGGTACGAAGTTGACAGCTTCTCACATCCTTCTCCTCTCTTGACTGATTTGTAAAATTGTGTGACTAAAAGTTTTTGTATCACTTAGCCAAATGGTGTTGTCATAATTGGTTCCCTCAATTGTTCAAAAAAGGGATTATCTTTCCTTCTTGGCTCGTAAGTAGCGCTCATTTTTTATTGCTAACTTTCTTGCAGTCATCTTGAGATGCATCATCCTAACACAAGAATTTCAAAATATTAGACTTATACAATTTTGGATTAGAAATATAGAAATCACATAGGTTCTATACATGAACATGGTAGCTCTGATACCACATGTAACATGCCCATTGTTCTACCTAGTAATTTTTCTATGTTTTACCCACAAGTGAATAGTTTATGCATATGAACCGAAGGAAATAGGGTTCCACCTTTTGGAAGATGGAACTAGGGTTAGGACCTATTTCACTCTTATTTCATTAGGAAACCAAGATCCCTCAACTAAGAGACTTAATTCAGGGAAAGGACCTTTTTACTAGGTGGTTTTCTTATGTGTTCAATTAAAAGGGAGTTCACCACTAAGCAAATGCTTAGAAAGAAGGAAATGAAAGCAATATGCAAATCTAACTATATAACCTATAAAATGAACTCAAAAGCAGAATAATAAACTGAGGATGAATAGAGAAGCACTTGGAAAATGAAGATGACTAAGCAATATATAAAAACTTTGAAATTTATTGATCTTGATGTGTACTGGGACTCATACGCCAGACTGGGCGATTTAGTCCTAGTTAGGGTTTCTGTGTTGAATTTGGAATCTGTTGCTGGCAAACTAGGATCTATAGAAAATTGCTCAAAAGAGGTATACTAGGACTCATATGCCCAAAGTGGTGATTTAGTCCCAGTATTAGGGTTTGATTGAAAATTTTGTAATCCTCTAGTGATCTTTTTTAGCTTTTGTCTTGCTCAATCTCTAAGTTTAAAAGTTTGAATTCTGATCTGTAGGTGAGTTTTTGTGAAGATGAAAACTTCTCAAAATCATTGAAAACTTTCTTCAATCTTGCAACTTTGTCTTCAAAGGATCTTCAAGCTCTAAAACACCTATATTTGTAATCACACATGAAGAGGGGAAAATGTTTATTTGTTAGTGGATTGGGGTTTTCCTTGGTCAAACCTTGTTTTGGAATGAAGGAATGATGAATGGACAATATGCAACGTTACAACTCACCAAACCCTTGAGATAAAGGTTGAAATCTTGTGTGAAATGGATCCAATGGATGTGGATCTTGACTCTTGATTGAATGCTTGAAACTTGATCTTGAATGCTTGCTTGAATCATGAAAACCTACATCACAAATGTTAGCTTAAAAACACACATGATGCATGTAGACTTTGACATGATGCTTAGATCTTGAATGTTGCTCCAAATGCTTGATAATAAAATCTTGAATGCTCTTATAAACTCTCTTGAAAGTGATCTTATAATAAATTGATGACTTGTAAACTTGCTAGGAGAAAATATGTGAAATAACCTTTTATTTATACTTGTTTATGCCAAATTTCCTGAAATTACAACACTACAAGCTGACATTAGATCTAGGAGAATAAAATCCCACCAAGAATTGAATTCAAAATAAGTCCAAGTTAAAGTAGGACTTAAATGTCAATTGGAGTGTATGAGCTCCAATAACCTAAACTTGGGACACAAACTTGAAGAAATATTAAGTTCTATGCAATATTCGGGACCAAGCCCCAAAACCTAGGTGGGACCCATACGTTCAAGGTGGCAGATGAGTCCCAGATCATTAGATTTAGAACACACAATCCAAAAATAGGAATTATGATTGGTCATTTGTTAAGTGTCAGGATTATCCTTAGAAAAGTGCATTAAATAAGGCTTGTGGGTGCAAAATAGGACCAAATAAGGCATAAAGAAGCCTAATTTCAGTAGGGAGGGCCCAAACAAGTGTGAAAATGTAAAGGGATACATTTTTCTACACTACAACATCCAACATTATCAGCAATTTCTTTTCTTTTCAATAATAAATGCACCATTTGAAACATAACCTTTCCAAACTTTTTCATTGTATAATCAAAGAATCATTTCATCAATATAAGTATGATTTCACTTTACATATATTCAAGATAAAATTTCACATTTACAATTTCCATATAGATAGATACATGATTACATACATAGCTTCAACATGCTTACATGAACTAGAAATACAAATGGTCCAGAATGTCCTCCCAAATCTTGGCCACCAACTCCATGAGGAGAAGCATCACTCAAGCACTTTTCTACCAACCATGGACTTAATTATGGTCCCCCGCACATCTGTAACCAAACTTGGTTAGATGGCCCTCCCTTCAACAAAGAGATTGGTTTGGTAACCTCATCCTTCCTTTATCCTTTCCCAAGCATAGTGATGTGTTCTACATATCTAGAGCTACCATAATGTGGCTACAACTACATGTATGATATACCCAGCCTAGTATGTTTAAATCATATCACAGTGAACTGACAGTGTAAACATTGACTACTTACACTACTTTGGCCAAAGATTATTACCTATTACTTCGAGTGAGGGTCATCTATTTCACCACCTTAATTTCTCAATTTTCTTTTACCATTAGTATTATATTCAAAGGCTATATGGGATTTCTCATGGATTATCCTAACCCTAGTACTAACCTTCCCATTAAGTCATATTTAAATGGTATTTCTACTAAGTATCTCAAAGTAACTCTATCTTATGCTGCACACCTAGAGTATTGACACACTACGTATAGTACATATAGAATACATTCGTATAAAATCCAATATAGTATATATATATATATACTATATATATATATACTATATATATATATATCTATATAAGTATAAACCAAAAAGAAAGGTTTCAAAAATATAAGAAACAATCAAGAAACATGCAAGAATATCCAAGCATCATAACACGCATAAAAGACATTCTTTCCAAACATGGCAACATGAATAAACAATCTTTCCAACATAATAACAAAGGAGTAGAAATCCACATGCCTGTATAAAAGCTCCAACTGATAATTCTTCCCTCCTATCTTAATTGCTCAAGCTTGCTTGAAAATTCCTCTAAGAACAACCCAATTCCCACTTCTAACCTCTTACCAAATCTCTCAACAATACTAATACAAATTAACAAAAAAAATCTCTAACTCTCAAGCTCTCAACTCACTTTGCACAAAAAATACTGCATAATAACAATAGAGTGATCAGATTGAAAAGTGTAGCAGATGGTAGAATGAACACCTCTATATATACTAAAATTTGAGCAACTAAAGGCTACAAACAAGCTAATACTTCTACCACCTTTCTATCCCCATGCAATGAATCATCAAACTAACTTACAGATTTGCAACACATAACAATCCTCACCTTAAACAAATGGTTGAGTTGACTTGTTTCAAGAGACAACAAGACTCTTTTATCGAGTCAAATGAACAACAAGCTTTTTAGCAGGTTTCCTACTTGGTAAAAGTCGACTACCCCTCTATATTGCTACTGACTTATCATTGATTGATTTTATACACATCTACAGGTTTAAGACTCCAATTTTCTTCTAAAAAGCTATAGGTTTTGGTGCCACATTTCATGTTTTGGCACCCTTATAGATAGCGCTTGTTGAAGACTTCTTCCAGCGTTTAAACTCTTTACATTTACTTTACCAATATTTCACTTTATGCCAATAAACATACATAGCCTGTTGACTTGGTTGACACTTTGTTTTATGTACAGGTTTATATTATGCAATGTATTATCAAGACAGTGCTATATGAACATAAGTTTCATTTCAAGTGCTTCACTATTATCAACTTTGGCATTGTATAATGTGCTTGAATATATATCAAATATAACAATCATTTATATATATATTATATATATCCATCTTAATATATATAGATATATATTAATATATACTCATTAATCATGATTATCAAATATATAAACATATATCAAATAACATTACATATATATACACAATTATATATAAATATATTAATAGATATGTATCTATATTATTTTATACATATATATTATATATATAATATTATTTTAATACCTTAATAAAAATAATTATATTCCCATATCCATTGATCAACATATATACACAAAGTGTATATGTGTGTGTGTGTGTGTGTGTTTGTGTGTCACCTTAGTCCAATTTCCATTCCCATGCATATGCGTAATATGTCCATGAGCATGCATAGATACATCTACCTATGTATACTTATGTACGTATTCACTCCCATGTATGATTTTATCCTAGACACATACATATATGCATATATATACATTTTATGTAAATATCTCATCGATATAAAAGTAAACACACAATGAAGAACTTCCACTCGACAACAAGACTTAATCGCATTCCTCAATCCAAACATTCATAAAACAAGATCTCAAACCAATATAAACATTCACAATCAAAACTGAAGATCACATACCATTTACTCGAACTTACTTGACTTAACTAAGACCAACTAGGGCGTGAGTGTGTGAATACTTAGTTAGGCTGAATTAAGGGTTACCAAACCAAGTTATTCTCCTATGTGATACTTCCCCTCTCTTCTAGAGGTTTGAACCCATTCCTACATTCAGCTTAGTACATCATAATAGTAGTTAGTTGATAACAATATATTCATATGGATCACATATATTTCATATACGGAATCATTATAAAGCATTAAATTTAATCAAACATTCATTCATCATATTTCCATCAAGATTCATATACAAAACACATTAACATATATTAAAGAAATTTTACCAAACAAGGTAATAACACAAATGATGTAACAAAGATGTTTAGTAAAGTGATCAGTCTCCAATTAAAATCTCTTCAAGGTCGCCAATTTTAGGTATGAACTTGATATTTCATTTGTTAATTAGATTCTTGATAGATTTGGAATGAAAATATTCTATATAAACCTTGTGGAGGTCACTAACAACAATGTCCCTAAGGTACTTGTAAAATTCATAGGGGAACCCATCCAACCTTGGAACTTTGTCATTGGCTATTGTAAACATGATTTCCTTAAAATCCTCTAAGGTGAGAAGTTTTTCACATAAAATATACTAGGAATTAGTGACCTAGAAAGAGACCACATTGATCCATTTATGTAAAGTAGCCATTCACTTCAATATACAAACTTGAACTGCAAAGACATTCTCATAGTGTTGAAAAAGGGCCTAAAGGATATTAGGTAACTCTTACAAAATTTGATTTCTTTCACAAATTTTCTTGATGGATGGTGAGAAATGCTAGGTACATGAAGCCTTTGAGACTTTACCACCAATTTTGAGCCAATAGAATATGGCCTTATTTGTGCCCCTCAAGCTACATAAGCATCTACAACTTACTTCTAGTGGTGGAGTTGAGTCACACAGAGTTGAGAAATAAAATCAAATGGTTTCACTTTATAGAAATGGTGGGTCAATAGAGGTTCAAGTTCATAGCCTTATATG
This sequence comes from Sequoia sempervirens, assembly GCA_007258455.2. Lineage (NCBI taxonomy): Eukaryota > Viridiplantae > Streptophyta > Pinopsida > Cupressales > Cupressaceae > Sequoia > Sequoia sempervirens. Next base: position 27,819 of record VDFB02205863.1, read on the forward strand.
AGTGATAGAAGAAGAAAGATAATTATTTCCCATAAATATGAAGAAAGTAAGTTGTATGGGTGATGACAATATTCCATTAATAAATTCAACTAGTGTTGTACATGGGATGAGGCTCAAAATTATAGATATGTTAGATGTGGGTTGAGGTGGCCTAATGATTGAGAATGACGTGTTAAGAAAATTTGCAACTTTGTGGCCTTAGGGATGATAACTTTCCATTGAATAGGAAACCTAATTGGAAAATGTTTTGAAAGGAAATCTACAAAAGGTTCCACTAGGAAAGGGAAAAAAATGGAAAAATGAAAGAAATATTCAGTTATCGTTATGGCATGACCACTTCTCTTTAAAAATCTATAAAAAATAACCTATAAATTTCTCCAAATGTACCACATTAGATTATCTTGGCAGTAACCAATATTTGGATTAAAAAGGCCCATTTTATTACACATGTAGAACCAAGCCTCTCTCTTACTAGTGTATACACCTAAAAACGGTCATCATATTCAATAAATTAAATACAACCTATTTGATTAATGTTTCGACTACGTATAAATAAAGTATCACTTTATTTATATTGTTCACTCTTCTATTCATTCTCCAAAATCATATTCTTCTAAATAATTAAATAAACAAAATATCCTAAACGTGTTTATTTAATTAATCTTCTTTAATCCTGATTAAGAATTAGAGCACATGTCTACTAAATTTTCTTGTGCCACCTCACAAAGGTCACATGAAAATAAATAAGCCTAATTATTAATTAGAATTATCCTCACACACTTCCACCAATTGGAAAAAGCACATGGCTTTATTCTCCCACACTTCCAACAAATTTGGAGCACTTGGGTCTTTGTTTCACACACTTGGGTTTCCCATCCAAATGGCATGTTTCCCATTGGTCAAGAGATTCCTCCCACACACATGGCATGTTGTCTTTGGTCAAGGGGACAACATCATGATTCTTTCCATCTCCACCATATATTCTTTCTCCTTCGAATCTAGACTGTTGATAGTTGCCACCACGCAAAATGCTTGAAAAACCCTATAAATACACTCCCTTGCCTTTGCATTTTTCATCCACATTTGAAGAAAAGTTACTATGTAGGTTTTTCTTAGGAGCTTGGAGCATTCTTGGAGTCTTGTAACTAGATTTCATATCATGTTTTATGTTGCATTCTCGTCCTAGATTAGCATATTACATCATAGTTGCATTTTATCATCCCCATTACATCATAGTTGCATTTTAAATTAGTTTGCTTTTTTGTTGCATTTGAGCATATGCATAATCATGAATAGTTCATTTTAGTTTCATATCATATCACTTATCTCCACTTGTTCATTTATCATCAACATCATCCTTTGTTTATCATGGTATTCATCATCCTTTTCATTGTTTTGTTTCATTTAGAAGCATACCACTAATCCTTCCCACACACATTTGCACATAGCCATCATCTTAGCTTGCATATTAAGCATCAAATCTCTTTTTCTAGGTTGTCATTTTAACAACCATTGTGCCCATAGAAATCTGAGGGCCAAATGGTTTAATAAATCCCTAGAAATAGAGGACAATGATATGTATTTGAAAGGTTTGATTGTATTATGAAATAGAGTAGTTTTACTTGCTTCAAACTTTGAATGTAAATCGTTTCATTAAGGTTTGTGTTGACATTAAATTCACCCACACATATTCGACACACACACAAAATGGTGCCCACCGTGGGGCCTTTGCCTCATTTGTTTCTAACTTTTTTGTAAATTTCGTGATCGCAAGTTCAAATTTGAGACTTGAGAGCCATTTTGCACCTATTTTGAAGAAATTTTGGGTTGTTTCAGGAGTTTTGATGCATCTTGTCTCTATTTTGGCGCCTCTTGCACTTGTTTTGGTGCATCTTGCAAGTTGTTCTAGGACCACTTTCACATGTTCCAGGATCATTTTGGGCTATTTTTAGAGTTTTGGCGCATCTTGCTTGAGTTTTGGCACATCTTGCAAGTTGTTTTGAGACCATTTTTACCTATTCCGGGACCATTCTGGGCAATTTTTGGAGTTTTGGTGCATCTTGCAAGTTGTTCCAAGACCATTTTTACCTGTTCCGGGACCATTCTGGGAGATTTCTAGAGTTTTGGCACATCTTGTCTCTATTTTGGTGCATCTTGCTTGAGTTTTGGCACATCTTGCAAGTTGTTTTGAGACCATTCTCACCTGTTCTGGGACCATTCTACACTATTTTTAGAGTTTTGGCGCATCTTGTCTCTTTTTTGGCGTCTCTTGCAGTTTTTCACCAAATCAGAAAATTCACATTTTGTGTTGTACTTTGCAGGTTCTCCCAGATTTGTTGTCAAAGACGCAAAACATAAACTACTAACATATTGCAGGGTTTGGACGTTATGTACAAATTTCCATTTTGGTTAAGTTAGGAACATAGCTTCAGTAAAGGGATAATGAACATCATGTTTTCTTTTGGTTAAGCTAGGAACATAGCTTAATTAAAAGAAAATGAGCACCATGCATTTTTTATGTGATGAATGGTAGGCATATGCTCTCCCCTTAACTGGGTGATCAAGAAACCATACCTATTCTTGTTTATGTGCAAGTGTAAGTGGAGCATATATTGTGTGTTCTCATCTTTATTCATTTGAAATAAAGATTGATCGAACTATGGGTATGCTTGCTTGCTTTTGTTTATCCTAGAGGGCCTGCCTTGGGGAAAAAGTACTCACCCAATGGAATGACCCAACCGGTAACACGCTAAAGCCAAGCGACTTCCAACCGAGATATAAATGTGGATACTAGAACAAAGGCCAGTATCATGAGGATGATTTCGATGAGATGGATCAAAAGGGACTCTCGCCGCATGGATTATCCCCCATGAATAGAATGCCCACATTAAAACCCTTGTTATAGTTTGACCAAAAACCTTTATCTATTCTTTGGTACAACAATAGTCATTGTGAAGACATCCACATTCTCAAAAAATTTAGTAGAGATGAAAAATATGTCATGGGAGATTCATGGGTATTGATGCTTGGCTGCCCCAAGAAGTGAGTGTCATGGAGGGGAGCTAGTGGGGTCAAGCATCTAGTCATCTGCTAAAGATAGTGCGGTTGGGGTAAAACCCGTGTGGAATCCAAAAGAATACAGTCTTTCACAGCCTTAAGAATGTACATTTTGCTTGATGTGTCTTCAAAATGAAACTTAAACAAAATATCACATGTCGAAAGTGAAAACCTTGATTCAGAACTACATTCATTGAGGTAAACAAGTCTACAATTGGAAAATCCAAGAAAACGGACCTTTGGGGGGGTAATTCAACTATTTGTCATTTCGGGCAGTTTTTAGAGTTTTGGTGCATCTTGTCTCTATTTTGGCACCTCTTGCAGACCCTGAAACAATAACTTAGGTTCATCCATCTTCATAAAATTAGACCTTTCAACAGTATTCAACCTTTCCTTAGGAAAAATAGAGTAAGAATATGGGGTTTACACGATGATTTCATGAAAGATCAAGATTAGAAAACCAAAGATCAAACCTCTTAGTCCAAAACAACATCAAAAATGTTTGTCTATGCTCTATGAATTTAGAGAAAGGTTAGCCTTCAATTTTTACAAGAAAGCTTGTAAGAACAATCTAGAGTTATACATGATGTACTATTGTCAAAATCCAAGACTTTTCCAATGTTTTGAGTACCTTAATTACACATCTTGAATCAAAACTCCAAGTCCAAGATCATTCCTTAGATACCTTAGAAGTCTAAACGTGTTGAAATGGACCTATACAAGTGGAATTTTCCAACCTAAACCTAGATCTAAACAACAAAAAGTACCAAAATCATCAAATTTATCACACCTTTGATTATTAGGCCTAGTTTCATCATCAGGATTTATCATCCTCTCATGACAAAACAAAGCTACATAGTCAAAATCCAACCTAGTCTCATTAGAATTTGTCATTCTATTTGGCTTAGTTGTAACCCTTGGTACTTTTCCAAAACCTAGATCAAAGTTTAGTCTAAACTATAACACTTGTATGCCCATTCAAACAAGGTCACAAAAACAAAAGCTCAAGGAAGGACTTGAAAATCAAAACATTGAAGAGCCAAACATTGAAACTCCAATTATTGAAACTTCAAACATTGAAATCCCAACCATTGAAACTCTGATCATAGAGACTCAAAACACTGAAACTCAACACAATGAAATACAAGACACCATGGAAAAAGAAAAAAGAGAATCCTTTTCATGGACTCAACAACACTAATGGGGAATAAATAACCGAAGAAGATATTCAACATGTTGAACAAGATCCCAATTTTCACAAGTGTTTAGAAAATATTTACGAACGAAATGGGGAAAAATACCTCCTTATGTTGGCTAAACAAGGTGCTAAATTACTAGAAGACTTTGACGTGAATCAATTGAAAGCACCACCCAAAAATCCTGAACATGATCCTGAACAAGTAGTTGCCTTGACTCATCTAGTAACACTCTCCAACAACAAATGTTTGACATGAAAAAGGGAACTTCAAAATGATACTTGATCAAAGACATTTGTCCTTATCCATTTTATCAAAGCATTCACATGATACCCTTTCCCAAACATTGTGAGTTCCCAAAGTATGACAAATACAATGGAAAAACTGATCCGATTGATCATGTAAGGGAATTTAGAACCATGAGTCTCGAATTTTCCTATGAGGAAACTTATTTGATAAGATTATTCCCAAGAAGCCTAGGTGGACATTGTCTTGAATGGTTGTCCAAACTCACTCCACCAATTAACAATTTTGAGGAGTTAGTTAACAATTTCATCACCCAATACTCATACAACATCCAACATGACATCATGATGAAAGATCTTTGTAACCTAAAAGAAAAGAAGGGTGAATCATTCCTTGTGTTCTTGCAAAAGTGGAGAAGGTTATTTGCACGATACTCTCATCCTGTACCAAAAAAGGAGAAGATATCAATCTTTATTGACAACCTTAACGATGAGATGAGTTATAGATTGGAATTACAATGTCCCCCAACCTTCAAAAAAATTATTGAGAATGGGATTAAAATTGAGGATGCCTTAGTCAAAAGAAGAGTCATCAAGATATATAATGAAAACAACTCATCAAACCCCTCCAACAATTACAATAATGGTGACAAACCCAAGTTTTGGCAATGAAACAAGAACGTTGGAAACAATGAGGGTGTAGTTGAAATCCCTCATGCAAAACCTATATTCAATTTGATTTGCCAAAACTAATCAGAACAACAGTCTCCCCCAACAACCAAGGCAACAACCAAGGAAAAAATCAAAGTAACAACCAAGGAAACAATCAAAGTAACAACCAAGGAAACAATCAAGGACACAACCAAGGCAACAACCAAAATTCCAACCAAAGCATAAATCAAGGTAATGCTGGACCTAGGACACCATCATATAAAGCATACTCAAATTGAAGGAAGTTCACACCTTTTGGGAAATCACCAGACTTAGCATTAAAAGAACTTTTTGAAGCTAAGGTCATAACTTTACTAGAAGCAAGAAATTGGGAACCACAAGTTAAACCCCCATGGTGGAATGAAACCCATTTCTATGAGTTTCACCACAAAAAGGGACATAAAACCAATGACTGCATGTAGTTGAAACACTTGATACAAGATCTAATCAACAACAAGATGATATTTGTAGAAGGACCTCAAATAAACAATGATCATGGGGAATTCAAGAACCCCCTACCAAACTATGAGAAGGGAGAGTCCTCTTCATTAAACAACGAAGGAAAGAATATAAAGTATGTCTATGACACCACCATTTTGCATATTGTGGTGGTTGATGATCCAACCCATGACAAATCAGATACTATTGTCAATGATAACCCAGCAAGCAATGGCACCATTGGACAAGAACAAAACATCATTACAAATCATCACTATAATTTCAACACTACCTCGCATCAAATCAATGTTATCAAAATCATGGAACAACATGACAACACACCCATCAATGCAATCACGCGAGGACAAGTTAAGGTAAAATTGAAAGGAGCTACCCCTTCCACATCCAAATCAATTGCTAATCCTGCAACTCAATATAACATAGTGGATCAATTGCAGAGGATACCCACATAAATATCCATATTAGAACTTCTCAAGATTTCTCCTGCTCACAAGGAAATCTTGGAACAAGCTCTACTTGCTACCACGGTACCCAAAAATCTAGAGGTTTGTCAATTCCAGACTATGGTGGGACATTTGACCACACCACACTGCTTATCCTTTTCTAAACATGATGATGTATCCATCAATCATCCCCACAATGCTGCTCTACACATTGTGGTCTTAATTCACAAGCACCGTGTTAAACACGTCTTAATAGATGAAGAAGTTGGCCTGAATATCTATAATTTGAAACTTGTCTGTGCACTAGGCTATTTAGAAAATGCTATTGATCCTAGGAGGAAAATCACAATAAAAGCATATGATGACGAGGAGAGATCTTCACAAGGGCTAATAGTGCTACCTATTCAAGTGGGACCAATTGCCAGAGACATAGTATGCCAAGTACTAGACAAAGAGCTAACCTACAACATACTCCTGGGAAGACCCTGGATTCATGAGATGCAAGCAGTGCCATCCACATATCACCAGTGTTTGAAGTTCCCATTCAATGGGCAAGAAATCACTATTGCAGCTGATTCAAACAATCCCCAATATTGTAAGACCCTCAAGACAACCCAAGATACTTTTGTACCACACAATAGGGAAGCTCCAACTCAAGGTGTAAAAAATGATGGGAAAAAACTAAATGCCTTGTCCAAGTGGGTTGAGGAAAAAGACCAATCAAAGGATAAAGATATCGGTGATGCCAATCTATCAAGTAAAGAAATTACATCAAATCCTACTTCACAAAATTAGGAAAGTCAACATGAATCCTTATCAAAACAAATTTCCAAGATCTAGTTGAAGGACAAAGGTATGGAGGAATACTCATTTCAGCAATCTTTATGCTTGTCGCAACTATCATCTTGTCCAAAGTCTTATGGACATCCATCGACATCAAGAAAACAATTATCACAACCCACCACACTATTTGATGGAACCTTTGTAAGATCTGTCACATTAGTAGATGAGTTAGATGACAAGGAGGTTTTGAACTGGCTATACAAAGAAGAAGAAACACCACAAGCATCCACTTCAAGTGCACAGACAAAGTAGTATGGGAAAGGGAAGACAATCATGGAAAAGATGGGATATGAGGGAAAAGGTCCTATTGGTAAAAGGAAAGAAGGCATCATAGAACCAATCCAACCTGTCACCATGCAAGCCAAAGATAAAACAGGACTAGGGTATAGAGAAGAATCCAGAGAAGAAATCAAACAACAAGTTGTTGAAAGAATCCTACAACTACAAGCTAGTGACGCTCATGAGACTGATTCAAATGAGTATGAGTGGGATTCGTTATCTGAAGAGTCTTGTCATGATAAGGAAATTGATGTAGTCCAAAAGTATACACCAATATGTGAGGAGGGTCAAAGTTCAGGTCATAGACCGCTTGAAATAAGATCACTACACATTGATGATTCTAGTGAAGATGATCAGACTCGGAGTGAAACAGATAATTCAAAGGAGAGTTGCATTATAGACATCGATTTCGCTATTGGATAGTCTGCAAACGTCACCATTGGGACTCTTGTACTGCATCTAACTTTAGCCAATCCAACGACTCCTTACCCCTGGTACATCCTGAACTAATAGATTGGGAACAAACTAAGCCATCTGATATCCCTCTCTTTTCAAACGACGAAGCCATTGTCAACTTTCTCTGTCCCACCAATCCCGAAGCAGGTTCCACTATTGAACCTCATAAAAAAATAGTGAATAGATCTGATGATGAAAACTATTCAACGATAGTATCAAATCTAGAAAAAACAAAGAGCATATCCGACAATGAAAACCTCTCTGAGGTATTGAAGGATGGCATATTTGACACACTCCCCGAGCACTTTCAGGAACGATCTAAAATATTGATTGAACCCACCCAGTCTATCAATATTGGCAATGAGGAAACAATGAAGATTGTCCATCTAGCAGAATCCTTAATAGAACAAGAAAAACTAGACTTCATGAAATTCTTTACAGAAAAGAAAATCAACTTTGCTTGGTCTTATGCCAACATGCCAGGGATTGATCTAGAACTCATCATGCATCACCTATCACTACCAACAAGAATAAAACCGGTCAAGAAAAAGTTAAGGAAAATGCATCCCCACATTGCCCTCTTGGTCAAAGTTGAACTGAAGAAATTGTTAGATTCAGGATTTATCAGATCTATTGACTATGCAGAGTGGATTTCTAATATTGTACCTATTTCCAAACCAGGCAAAAGCATCATAATCTGCACAGATTTTAGGGATCTCAATAAAGCTTTCCCCAAAGATGATTTTCCTGTGCCCAACATTGACATCATCATAGACTTGACTGGTGGACATGAAATGCTCTCCCTCATGGATGGTTTCTCAGGATATAATCAAATCAAAATTGCTCCTGAAGATCAAGATAAAACTACCTTTACATGTCCTTGGGGCACTTTTTCCTGGAATGTCATGCCATTTAAATTGAAGAATGTTGGAGCCACATATTAGAGAGCCATGACCACCATCTTTCATGAAATGATGCACACTTTTATGGAAGACTATGTAGATGATTTGTTGGAAAAATCATACACTAGAGAAGGACACCTAGAGATCTTAGACAAGATTTTCACCAGACTGGAAAAGTTCAATGTGAGACTAAATCCCAAGAAGTGTGTATTTTGTGTAACATCAGCTAAACTTTTGGGATATATTGTGTCAGCTAAAGGCATTCAAGTAGACCCTAAAATGGTCAAATCTATCATGGAGATGCCTCCTAAAAATATCAGCCAACTCAAATCCTTGCAAGGAAGATTTTAATCTATCAGAAGATTTATTGCACAACTAGCATATAAGACACATCCTTTCAACCACTTGCTCCACAAGAATGTATCTTTTCGATGGGATGAAAAATGTGAAGGAGCCTTCAATCAATTGAAACAATATATGATGATTCCACCTATCTTGATACCACCAGTAGAAGGAAAGCCACTTTTATTGTACATAGTGAAAACTGAAATATCATTGGGAGCCTTGTTAGTGCAAGAGGATTCAACAAGAAAAGAAAGGGGAATATATTACATCAGAAGAACCTTAAATGGCTATGAGATCAATTAAAATTTCATTGAAAAGGCTTGTCTGGCAGTAGTGTTCACCACCCAACAATTGTGACACTACATGCTCACCCATACCATTAAGTTAATAACCAAGATAGATCCACTGGAATACCTTCTAAGAAAAGCTAATCTCACTGGAAGACTAGCCAAGTGGGTCATGATGATAAGTGAATTTGACATCCAATATGTTGATAGGAAGGCAATCAAGGGACAAGCAATTGTAGATCAATTAGCTGAAGCACCATTACAAGACAATCATCCCATGAACATTGAGTTTCCAGATGTTGATGTCCTAACAATATCCACAAAACAATGGGTCTTGTACTTTAATGTTTCTTATACACAACATGGATCAAGAGCTGAAATATTATTTATCTCACCACAGGGACACACCATTCCTAAGTCTTACAGAATGATGTTCCCTTGCACCAACAACACAGTTGAATATGAAGCCTTGATCATTGGAATCAAAGTAGCAGTTGAATGGAAGATCACAGAGCTGCATGTCTATGGGGATTCACAATTAATCATTAATCAAGTAAATGATGACTATCAAACAAAAGATGGCAAGCTGATGCCTTACAAAAGAATGGTTGATGACTTCAAAAAGTATTTTGTAGAAATTAGATTTGAGAAGATTCCTCGAAGTGACAACAAAGTTGTCAATGCCATGGCTACCATTGCTTCTCTCTTGCAGATTCTAGAGAAACAAGCCCATTACAAGTTCATGGTGGAACAACAGTTAAACCCATCTTATGACACCCTTGAGTCCCAAGTTATATACCACCTAGTTGAGGTTGACACTACCCTCTATGGGAACATCTATGCATACCTAAAAGATAACACCCTTCCTACTGAGCTATCTTGCAATAAAAAATGAAACTTCATTTGCCAAACCACTTGGCATGCCCTTATTGCGGATGTCCTTTATCGACGAGGTCTTGATGGAACTCTCCTCCGATGTCTAGAACGCGATGAATATGAAATGGCTTTATGAGAAGTACATGAAGGTGTTTGTGGTACTCATTCAAGTGGTTCAACTCTAGCTAAGAAACTCCTCCGTTTGGGATATTACTAGCCGACTATGGAGAAGGGTTCTTTTCAATTTATCAAGAAATGCCAAAAGTGCCAAATTCATGGCAATCTCATCCATGCACCAGCATAGGAACTTCATCCTTTTACATCAACATGGCCCTTTTGTCAGTGGGGATTGGATCTCGTAGGAAAAGTACACCCATCTTCATCCAATGGACACAAGTTTATCATCACAGCCACAAAGTACTTTACGAAGTGGATTGAAGTGGTTCCCCTAACCACCATCATAGGAAAAAAAAATATCATCTTTCATCCTGAACTACATCATTTGTCGGTATGGCATCCCTCAGTCCATCATCACTAACAATGGATGACCTTTCAAAAATCAAGATGTTGAAGAACTTTGTGAGAAATTTCATATCCAGCATCGGTTTTCTACACCCTATTATCCTCAAAGAAATGGCCAAGCTGAGGCCTCAAACAAGAATATCTTGAAGATCATGAAGAAAACTATCAACGATGCTAGAAAAGGCTGGCATATTCAATTGAACCCTACCTTGTGGGCTTATAGAACCAGTATCTAAACCTTGATAGGAGCTACACCCTATGCTCTAGTCCATGGACCAGAGGCTATCCTACCTATTGAGGTTGAAGTACCATCACTCTAGGTGTCACTAAAAGGGATCATTTCAGATGAGCATCACAGGGTGTCTAGGTTGCAAGAATTAGAACTTTTGGATGAACACCGTCAACATTTAGTGGATCACCTAAAGGCATATCAGTAAAGGATATCCAAAAGCTACAACCACAGAGTCAAGCCTAGAACATTTCAAGTTGGTGATTTGGTATTGAAAGAGAATCCTCAAAATCAATAAGATCGAGAAAAGGGGAAATTTGAATCAAACTAGCTTGGTCCCTTTGTCATTGTTGCAACCTTCAGATTAGGAGCATATCAATTGTCTACACTAGAAGGGAATTTTTTTGATGAACCCCTCAATAGCCTGCATCTCAAAAAATTCTACACTTGAATTAGCCAGTGCATTGGAAAAGGTCCTGAAAAATACCAAAAACATCAAAAAATATCCTGAAAAATACAAAAAAAGAGAAAAAAGAGAAAAAAAACAAAAAAGTTCAAAAAAATCATAAAATCTGAAAAAGTACAATAAAAACAAGTAGTGAAAACCTAGCCATAGCCACTATTTGTTGTAACGCCCCGCCGTGTGAACCCCAAAGGACAAATACATAATAATTACAGCACAATTTTTTTTTTTAAAAGTAACATAACATACATGTAATACACATTAAGATATGACATGAATTTCATTTAAGTAGATTCATTAGCACATACATCCCTTGGGGTACACGAGGATTCATTACGAGACTGAGATCCACACAACGACAATAAAGAATAAAATCCAAAGATATAACCCATAACAAAATAAACATTAACAAATATAACACATACATGATAATCATTGATAAGAAACCATCAGAGTACATAAATACAACATAAGCATAATTAACTTAACACATTGAATAACAACTGCAAATAGCCACATAAGGTTTAATGTTACATTACAATACAATGTTCAAGAAGTACAAGGATACAAAAGTGTTTCCAAACATAAATGGAAACCATACACAAGAATCATGATACAAATGAATAGATGAAAGCTCCCGATGGATACAGCATAGTGTTGCAGCAGCCTTGATCCACACCTCTCGGTCAGCCGGTTGGGATTTAATGAAGTTGGCCAGCGTTCCACCTGGAAAGCCATGTGAGTCAGAGACACCCGGAGTGCTAGGAGCTGACAGAGAAAGGACACAACCCAAGAACATCCAAACATGGAACCACAAGACTCAACATCATACAAGTATCCATAAAAACTCAAAAGGATTACAGAGTGAGCCTTATAATGCTTAGAGTCCGCGAGCCATCCGCCAAATCAAAGCAATGACCAATAAACAAGTAACCAAAGGATGGTCATGAAATACTTCCAAATCAAACTGAATTAATAAACATAATACAATTCCAAATTGAAATTAAACAATACAATAACATTATAACACAGAGTCATAAATCAAATATCAATGAGATCATACAAGACCACAAAATTTTTTGAAAAGCCATATATCAAAGAGTAATCCACCCAAATCCAATATAAATGTATGTTAACAATCCTAAACCAACTCCCACAGCAACCTACTTCGGAGGAACGCAATGAAGTAAAACATGGGAACTGGAGTGTAGCCAGCATAGCCCTACATGGGTTATCAAACACTTCTACACTCCAAATTGAGCAGGCCCCCATCTGGATATCCTGGCATTGCTCCTACTTGAAGTAGGCTGCGAATTAGCTCATGCGGGCGATAACTCTCATGAGGGCCAGGAGTTCACAGGTACCCCAACCACGGCCTTCTCAGCCTTCCATTAGTCTGCGAAAGCACTAATGAAGGCGAGGCATCCATTTTTTAAAATCTTATAATGATATTACTACCCAACCCTCCTAAGTTAATTATTAGGTTTTCACTTGATTACTAACTCACTCGTGGGTTATCCTATGCCCTTCCCCTTAAATGGGGAGCTGGCCCCCACGAGGAGCCACTCTTCCTAGAGACCCAACAACATCAAAACCAGGGGTTGTACCATCATGGTGAACAAATTCATAAAGCGTGCAAGGCATTACCCATCTCACTAACCAAGTACAGGCAGAGTCCATGGTTTGTACAGCCCTTGCACAAAATGGCGATACCCGATACACTTGCCGCCCAGAGTTCAAAGAACGACTCTCCACAAATGAGAGTAAAGAAAAAAAATATAGTTCCAACAAGAACACTTAACAATTCAAAAACTCCTCAACGAAAGGCAAAATAATGAGGAACCATCAAAATCAACCATTAAGATCAACATCTCGGCAAAAAAGATTAATAAAGAAACAATAAGAAACAAATTGCTCCCTTGCCTGCGGAGATTTTCCCACCAAGGACTAACAAGGTAACAAGACTGAAGGGGCGGTCACTTGATGGACGTACCAAATTGGTAGTGGAAGCATCCACCAAGAATAAGCTCACGATTAAATTTGTAATACGCTGGAGGCCGATGCGGCAGGGAGTGCCTCTATTTACTCTCCCTAGGTTACTGCAGCCATACAATGCCAAGCCGTCAGCCTGAGATTTGACTCCTTAGCTCAAACCTAATCAGCTAGCTAATGCAATGAGACAATCAACCAATGCACAAACTTAATACAAAAATTACTCCTCTCAAATAAAGAAATCAATCCAACTGCGGTGTTCTATCTAACTATCCCTATAAAAGACTTACCATCAACAATTAAAGGAGTACAAGAGAGATCAACATTTAAAAGATCATCTAATTTTACTTACGTAGAGCAAGCACCCAAAGAGCAAGGCATCCATAACATACAAACTCTACTTTTCATTATTTCTAATTTAACTATTCCCCTTGAAACTAACCAAATTAAGAATAAACTAATCTAGATTATCCAAAAATTAACATGAGAAAACTCTAACTTACTCATTAATGCATCACATTATACTCTCAACTTAACAACCTAATAAACCTAATTTATTCCTTTGCACTATAATTCACAAGTAATTGTAGCAATATTTATCCTAAGTAACCAACTACATAAAGAGTCTACAAGATATTAAAATATGGCGAGATTTTACTATAAAGGTTAAAACGTGAAAAATAAAACATATAAGAAATAATAAAGAAATACATTCCTCTATCATTTTAACAAATAAACATACTTAGATTCGTCTAAATGAATGTACAAAAAGTACGTACCTTCATGCCTTTTTTCAACTCGCCTTAGTAGCGATACACATAAGTTGTCAAGGTTAGACGGTTAAAAGAAGAAGCAAAATACAATTAACACCCATAAAATCTAATCATCCCTTAATAGAACATAATTGGCTTAGTTCCCCATTATCTAGTCTTAGCCCCATTCTTATATTTATTTAATAAGATCAAGGCCTTTTATTAATGAATTATAGAGAAGTAAATCTTCCTCAAAATAACATAACCTAATAAATAAATATAGTTATCTTTTTTATTATAACTTAGTCCCATTTAATAACTAATTCTCCTTCATAGAAAATGACTTAAATACAAACATTATATCAATACAAAAGCAATACAACTTAAAGATTAAAAGCATCCACTAACAATCAATCCAAAAGAATAAAAAAAAGAATGAAGACTCAATTCAAGGAACAATTTGTGTTCATTGACTACCATAATTAGATCAACAGAGTTTACTACAATACTTAACCATGGTAAAAGATATACAATTGTATTATTTATGAGTTTAATACAAATGCAATACTCAACATTTAGAATTATAAGGAATTCAACAATCTATACATTTCTACTCTATGCTATTTATTAAATAAATTCTTCTTTGACTACATATAAATTAAAATCAATTTTATTTTATTCCTACTAATTTTAAAATCCATTAACTACATCCTTAATTAAATACTAGTCCACACTAAACATTTCTCATAATTTAAGAAACAAGCATTCATATATATATATATATAACACCTACTTGAGTTCGCAATCATTTAATTCAAAACTCCTAAATTGAATCATAATTCCCTTATTTCTATAATTCCATTATAAGGGAGTACTATGCACTCAATATTCTAGAAAATATATGTCTTCATTAATTCATATTGTTTTTCATTATTCTAAGAGAATTGATCGAAACACAACGAGTTCAACCAAGTGTCCTTCCTACCAAAAGGCATTACAAATAATATATGTTTATTCATTCCAAAATATAACTAATACAGTTAAGTGGTTTTAAAATCCCATCCTACAAGAGCCAAAACTTCACTGCTAAAATACCCTGCTTCAATATTTTATCTCCATAATGAGGGTATATTTACATACCTATTCATATGAAGATAGAATACCAAAAGCCAAATGCACACCGCAAGGAGAACAACATATGTTAATGCAGCAACTATGGAAGAGTCTGCAGTTTATCAAGGGAGAGTAATTCTAAATTACTTAGTGAAAAATTCTTCTAAATTGGATCCACTAATTTGAACAAAAGCTGAGACAGGTTGATGATAAAATCAGAGAGATTATTTAAACCGTTAAACTTCCTATTATGTTCAAGTGCATGGCAGAGACAGGTGGACAATGAAAATCAGAGAGATTATTTAATTTCTACACCCATGCAAGTCTAATAGCTGTAGCTATGGCGGGTTGCCAAAGGTATTAGGGAGATTGTATAAATTTAGATTACCAGACTATGTGAAGGAGCTCATCTAAACACTGTATACAATAACATCAATTTCTCTCAGCTTCAACTGAACGGAGGTAATTGGCAAAGGCCTGAAACATTGCGCAGACCAAGAGAATTAAATAATCTGCTCATTGGTTCTCAATTTCTTCACTTGAACAAACTGCTCATTGACGGCATTAGAGAAGACACACGAACCAAGCTTCCTCCAAGTTTGAGATGGTTACTGTGAGATGGGGTTAGAAATCAAATAGAATAGATAAAGTGACAGCTAACACTTCTAAACTATTAACCTCATCCAAACAAGAGAATACAAACAAATGGAGATTTCAAAATGAAAGCAAATAAAATAAAGTACTCCCCATATTGTAGTTGATTCCTTCTCTTGCTCTCCTATTTCTCCCTTTGCAAATATGCCCTCAGATTTGTAGTGTAACTTGTGCAAATACTTGCAAATGATAAGTAGAAAGTTGGAGAAGAATAGCTGTTAGCCTAAAAATGGAGAAGGAAGGTTGCTTTTATAGACAACCATTCGAATGGACGGTTGAGATTAATCTTCTAGAAAGATTCCAAGATCAATGGATGGGAATGCATAAGAGGGATGTTACGAAATGGATGGTTGAGATTAAGTCTTAGAAAAGATGCCAAAATCAATGGTCCAAAATTGATGCACCAAGAATATACTATTCTTGGAGGAATCATGACAGGAAGACATGCAAAGACATGCAGGCCATGACAGACATGCAGGCTAGGATAGGCATGCAAGGACATGCAGGGACATGCAAGCTATGACATGAAATGAATGTTATGACAGGGGATTATGACAGGGTATCTTTGACCAAGTGGTGCATAAATAATTTATTTTAAATTATTTATTCGAAAATGTTAGAAATGGACAAGTGGAAAATAAATAATTTATTCAAATTATTTATTTGAAAATAGAGGAAATGGACAAGTGGAAAATAAATAATTTATTCAAATTATTTATTTGGAAAAAATGAAAAGAGGAACATTTAATTAAATTTATTAATTTAATTAAATGGAGAGATAGAAATTAGACCTTAAATAATTATTTAATAGGGAAGGTGGCATGGGATAGTTAAATGATTTTAATAATTATTTAACTATGGAAGAATTAAAGGACCATGAATAGATAAATATTTGATGGTAATTATTTAACTATAGATGAAAAATGACAAAATAATTAAATAAATAATAATTCATTTAACTATTGAAGAGGAAGAATTAGTGGCATAATTGGTTTATTTGTCGGTCGAGGATAGAATAAATATTGAAGTGAATTAATTAAATGGTAGTAAAGGTATTTGGTGTGGAGAATATAATCGACATAGATTGAATAACTAAAATTATTCAATTATCGAGAAGGATGAGGATGAAGAAAAATGGCCTTTCTCGAGGCTTGGGACATTTTTATGTGTCTACATTTTACCCCTCTTTGTCATAATGTAGCACGCCACATTGTGAAAAAACAGAATCAAAAGTCATGCCCCAGTACAAAGTAAGATGAGGAGGGTTACGGTATGCCCCCTCGAGAGGACAGACGGGTTCCAAGAACACGGGTGTGCTCTCGAAATGGATGAGAAGACTAGAAGATGAAAGATAGAAGAAATGTTAGCTTGGAAGGGGATGGATATTAGCGTGGTAGAGAAGGGAGGATGAAGATGGAAAGCTAGATGAAAAAAAAAAAAAAAGATAGGGGAACCAACTTTCATACTTACATTTTTATATTTATCATCATTGGGCAGATTATTGTAATGGCCAACAAACACCATGATATGACATAGACCAAGGTGTGCAAGGTTGTACCATCACGTGAGATAAGCAGTCGCAGACAAGGATGATCATGACTCATACAAAAAGGCACATTTGCCCCAGTCTTTTTTCCATAACCAACCACAAGCAGAAAAAGACAAGAAAGACAAATCATGAAACGTCGTTACTTCTCTAAATCCTGTTTCCAGGACATCCTCGAGAAACTAGCAACATGATTACCAAAAAGGACAAAATAAAGCCAAATCCATCATCATGATACATCACTGTTTTTCTAAATCCCAGAGTCAGGACATCACTGAGAAACTAGTAACATGAGTGTCAAAATACAAAACAAACCTCATGATACATCGCTGCTTCTCTAAATCCTGTTGTCGAGATCTCGCTGAAAAACTAGTAACATGATGAAAAATCAACAGACAAGTGCCAAGTGTTTTCCAAGTTTTTTAATGTCAAGATGTCTGGTTTGATTTCGAGATGCCAGGGTGTGAAGGTTTTGATGATACCAAGATGATGAGTGTTGAAGATTTCCAAATTCAGGAAGGACACATCCTGAATAATGTTGATGTCAAGAGGAGAAACCCCCAAAATTCAAGAGGATCCCTCAAAATTCCAAGTGACAGTGACGATGCTTAGGAAGGACACATCCTAAGGCATAAATGATAGAGGTTGTTCTTCAGAAGGACACATCTAAAAGAACATTGATGTCAAGAGGAGCGATCCTTAAATGCCAAGAGGATTGCTCAAAATGTCGAATGATGATGACGATGCCTAGGAAGGACACATCCTAGGGAATGATTAAATGACGGGATACCCTTCAGAAGGACACATCTGAAGGGTAAGCAAGATTTGACTAGCTTGACTAAGTTTGACTGAGATTGACTAATTTTGATATGCCAAGATGATTGTCATGTTCCATTGACAGATTGTCGAAGTTCACTTAGGTAGATTATTCATTCAAGTTTAAGGATTGTTTCATGTGTGTGCAAAAATTGTGCAATGAACCCTAATGGACTGACCTAGTGCGGCCTTGGGGGCCCATCGACAGATGGCCTTGCCTACGTCATGCACTCAGAGACCTCGTAGTTCGACACGACCAAAGACTTTGTCTTGTTGA
The DNA here is from genome assembly GCA_007258455.2 of Sequoia sempervirens. Lineage (NCBI taxonomy): Eukaryota > Viridiplantae > Streptophyta > Pinopsida > Cupressales > Cupressaceae > Sequoia > Sequoia sempervirens. The sequence goes on from VDFB02205863.1 coordinate 46,282, forward strand.
TGAAAGATTGAGTCGTGATTTATTTTGACAAACCTAATTGGACTGACCTAATGTCTCGGGGGCTCGAAGATGAGCCTTGCCTACGTAGCAAATGCACAGAGACAACATAGTTCGACACGACCAAAGACTAATCAAGAGTTGAATTGGCGTGACTATGCTGACTGACATGACTCTATTTTTTGGAATTTTTGTGTTTTCTCTAGGACATTTTTCAATTTTTTGGTCTTTTTTCAGGACATTTTCTGATTTTTAGGTCTTTTTTCAGGACATTTTCTAATTTTTAGGTCTTTTTTCAGGACATTTTCTTATTTTTAGGTCTTTTTTCAGGACATTTTTTGATTTTTAGGTCTTTTTTTAAGACATTTTCTGATTTTTAGGATCACGTGCGGTACCCACTGCAGTCTCATGATAAAATTTTTCCCCTAGTCAAGTTGAATACCAATTGACAGGTGATGACAATGTTGTTTGACGTGGGAAGGACACATCCCAAAATAACATGAGTATGACGATAATGTGACGAAGGTATCGAGGTTTGCAGCTGGGCCAGGAACAAATTCAAGTAATGTTTTGGATAATGTGCTTGTATGGATGAAACTCGTTGCATTTGGAATGACTTGGTTGGGACGATGGAATGATGGGGTATCCTTAGACAATTTGACAAGGGAAATCCAAGATAGGTGATAGACATGAAAGACTGATAGGTGGCCTTGATAAAGGACAAGAGACATGAGACTCAGGGAATTGTCATATGATTTTATAGGACTATGTCATATAGGGATAATGATGGAAATGATGACAATGACATGATGTTGCATGCATAGTTTGTGACCAAAGGATTGACATGTCAAGATTTTTCCCCAAAGCATGATTTATGTGTGCCAATTTAATATCAAGACCAAGGTAGGTGGGTAAATGGACAGAAATGATATGGATGAAATAGATGGATGCCAATGTTAAGAGGAAGGCATAGG
>VDFB02205863.1:53517-90431 GCA_007258455.2 Sequoia sempervirens
TATGATTGGGTCAAGTGTTCTTTTCTTTAGAAAATTCCTATTGCCTTTTTGATAGGTTAATTATGATTTGATTAGATGTGTTATGAAGCACTTATTTCAAACAAATATCTTTATGAAAGAAGTATATTGGCATGAAATTAAATATGATTTTTATTCCAATGTAAAAACTACAAAGAATGGAAACAATTCTTTCAACACATAAACTATTATGTAGTAGTCAATTAAAATGAAAAAGCTTACTCTATATTAGTTAGGATACACAACTAATAAAATGATCTAAGTGACTTATTTATCCTAGAGGAACTGTGTATATAGTAGACAAAGAAAACTAACAAACCCACAACTACCCCTATTTTGAAGGAGTTTAGTTTTCTCCCCTTCCTGATCTCGCTAATATTGTCTAATTATTTTAAAGAGATGAAGGGTCATAAATCAACTTTATTCAACCCAGTAAATAGCTTGGTTAATGAAACTTGACAAAAGCAACAAAACAATTGCTACATTTGGCATTTCATGTTGAGTGAAGAGTGGTGACAATAATCTACTTATAGTTTAATAAAACACTATTTTTATAAGAAGGCTTGAAATTAGAAAGATAAGTGTTACTTATAGTTTAATAAAACACTATTATAGTTTTACCAACATATATTATTGTATGCTTGCATAGCTTCTTAGTTAATATATGGGGAGATAGAGATAGATGGGGAGAGAAAGAGAGAGAAATAGATATATATGGGAAGAGAAAGAGAGATGGAGATATATGGGAAGATAAAGGAAGAGAGGTGGAAATAGAGAGTTGATGGATAGGCGGGATAGGGATGGAGAGATGGTGATAGATAGAGAGGGGGAGATAGAGAGGGGGAGGGAGAGAAAGGGATATAGATAGAGAGAGAGAGGAGTGAGAGGGAGATAAAAAGAGAAATAGAGATAGAGATATAGATTAGGAGAGATGGAGTGAATGAGAGAGAAAGGGAGGAGAGGGAGAGATAGCTCAATAGATAGAGGGGGGAAGAGGGAGTGACATAGATAGTGGGAGATATAGAGATATAGACAGTGACAGGGAGAGATATATCAATCACCCTCCCTATATCTCTATCTATTCATCCTTATCTCTTTATCTCTCTACCTCTCTTTATCTCTTTATCTCCCTTTCTATTTTTATGTTTGTCATTATCTCCCTCTCTCTCTATATTTTCTTCCCTATATTTATCTTTGTCTCCTTAAGTGTGCAATGGGTACATTGAAGAGGTCTTAAAGGAGAATTATCATATCTTTAGTCCAAAGTGACACTACCTTGAGCATAACTCCCCAAGGACACATGCCATCCTTGGATTTTGACATGAAACAAAGCAATAAAAATTTAGTTTCTCTCTCATATTAATATATATGACTAGTATATTAAATATATTTTGTATTATATAAAAATATACTTGGTAATTATTAATTATAATAATTTAATCATTTAATAATTTTGTTAAAGAATATAATATATAATTATAATAAGTTGAATAATTATATTATTTATTATGTAAAATATAGCTAATATATACTTAACTATATTGTAGAATATTAAAACCTAGCTAAATGGCATCAAAAATTTCAATTGAATTAACATACTATAAAACCTGACGAAACCAGGTTGTAGCTCATCAAATTAGAGAAGTGAAAGGTCAATACCAGTGCTGAGGAAGAGTTTGGAGTAGTGAAAACAAGGTCAATGCCAGCGTCGAGGAAAAGTTTGCAGTTAAAACAAGTTCAATACCAGCACCGACGAAGAGTTTGGAGTGAAAACAAGGTCAATATCAGCGCCAAGGAAGAGTTTGGAGGAGTGAAAACAAGGTCAATACCAGCGCCGAGGACGAGGTTGAGGGCACTTAGGGAAAATTGATGACTAAGGGGCAATGAGTACTGTAATTTTGGCACCCCCATTCTCTTTAACCTGCAATTTTCATGCCTAGTTTCCAAAGATCTTCTCGTACATTGGCACCCCCATTCTCGTAAAATGGTATAAGATAAGACAGAAAAATAAAATAGCTTAGTCTTTCACATTTTTATCCATTAGCCTGCAGTCTTGGAAAAACTCCATAATCTACCCACATCTTGGTTGAGGTCTAGGATTTCATCACACATAGCCTTCATCGCATGAGTCTGAAACAATTGTAGACTTAGCCCTAGTATATGCTAGGCTAAGGTAGATCTAATGAATGGAAATAGAGGCATACAATTCTTCTTTAATACCTCCACCAAAAACATATGCAAGGTGTTGGTTGTTTTTACAGTAAGCAGGTTGATCTTCTAATTTACCTATGGAATTGTCAATTCCAATAAAGGCGGCTTGAAGGACCTAGACAATGGCGAGGATTTAGGAACCCCTCCTACACTTTGGGCTCTGCATGGGCCAGGAGAGTGATCCTTAATGCATTTACAACCTCACACTATCATCATAAACAACATTAACAACAACAAATAATCTCATTTAATAGCTCAACATAATGGATATCTAGGAATGGTTGTTTATCAATATATCAACTATTTGGAGCATGAGATAACTACAACAACATTTCATAGCATATGATAGTCATTGATTTTCAATCTGTAGTAAGCTCTAGGTAAAGGAAAACAAATATTGAACCATACGAATAAGTACAGCTTAGATCAGTGCCATATATCCATTGGAGGAGTCAAATTTATAAGCATCTAAGGGTTTATGACAGATTTAACACATAACATATAAGATCCTTGATAACATTGCTTTACAATCTCATCAATATGTATTCTAACCCAATACTACTTATCAAATCCTTATACAGAACATATCCACCTACAATCCCATTCAAGAATTTTAATTAATTCCTTGAATTAAAGCTAAAACAAGAATCCTTACAAACATTTATACTGATTACTAGAGACACATAGACCAATTCTTCATAATAGAAGAATTTGATCATACTTTTTCAATGATGGCATTATGGGAAAACCTTAGGTTAAATGAATAATTCCTAGCTAAGTTCTTTAAATCATGTCCAACCATATAAGAGAGGATCGTTGCTATGTGTACCTAGATACCATGGAGAAAGGCTCTTTGGGCTCTTTCATCAATCATCCTACCTTAAAACATACCAAAAGTCTCCTAGCAATTAGACATAGGAAGATTTAAGATGGCTTAAAGTGTGCCAAAGTATAAACTTATGATGACTTAACCAGGCCTAGTACACACTCCCTCCCCGTTAACCACTTAGACATATGGAAATTAAATTTAAATTTACTGCTATTTTTAGTCATGCGGGTGTCCAATAAACCACTTGGTGGTGTTTTCCTTCAAGTTTATTTACTTGAATGAAGAGAAAAAGTCCTTTGATTACAATTAGAGAATACATTTGAGGCCTTGGTTGTGTAATTGGTGGACCATAGTCACATTTAACACTAGTTACAAAGTTTGGGAGTTAAAATGTTAAGTAGATTTGATTTGTGATGGACACATTTGGACGGTAGTAACAATAACTCTCAATCTATCAAGACTTGATTACCTTATAACTTGTGAAATTCTAGCGATGAAATGATAGATTAATCATAATGTCACCTTAGGATCACATCACCATGAAAGAACTTCATCCAACATCCTTATCAGTGCAAGTACCACCAAATAGGTATTTTTTAGATCTTTCTTCCTCGAGCAAGGGAAATTTAGGAAGAGAAGAGGAAAACGAGACATGTAGTACATCTAAAAGAGGGAGATCAACTAGAGATCAAAAGATTAGAAGAAAATTTTGTAAACGCGTGTAATTTTTTCTTGCTAAAGGGGGGTCATGTTCTTATGATGATGAGAGCATAGGCGATGTCGAGGTTCCCTTGAGGTACAAACATCTACGGAAACAATGGGTACACAAGGAACTTCCTCCAATAAACATTGATTTTTGTGTTAATGAGAGGATATATCGCATATCACCATCGTCATTACATGGTTTGGGCCTATTTTGCATGGACGACATAAAGGTCTGTTATGACAAAGTTAATAAATTGATGGAGTATGTCAAACCCTATTACAGTTACAAAGATTGGATGCAACTGGTTTGATATACATGAAGTATGCGTAGGTATGCACTGTCAGCAAATTATATATAGCTAAAAGATAAGGATCAAAATAAAGGAGTGGCTATGTAGATTGACGGAAGGCCAAAAGCATCAAGGAATATTGTAAGTTTTATAAATAGTACACGACCTAGGTCAACAAATAAGCAACCCAATTGCATATTTGAGGCACGCGAGGGAAACCATGTATTCATATGTGTGATAAAATCAATAACTGTAGGGGAAGAGTTGCTAATCAATTACAATTTGAATTGCTTAGTTACTATGTGGGTGGTATGTACTATGTACCATTTTAGCCAACCTCCAATTAATGACTCCAATATACCATTTTATTCTTATGTTTTTTTTTGTAAGTCTATTGGTTTCATTTCAGTAATATTTTTTTATATTTATTTTTTGTCACAACGGGACATTGATAGTACGAAGAAGGCTCTGACCCAGAGCACAGATCATGATGTATCTTCAGGCACTTCTACTCGATAGGTTTACCTCATTGTAATTGTAAAAATTAGATACGAGCAAAATGTTTTATTATTATGTTGTTTTCATAAGTTTATTGGGTTAATTTCAATAATGTTTTTAATATTCTTGTTGCAGTCAACTGATCGGGGAAAGGCACCAGCAGTAGACGAGAGAATCCATAGGGAGGTGCAGTCAATATTATGTGATGATGACATCACTTATTCAACAAACCCTCTCGATATGATAAGGAAGACCCAAAAAAAATGTAATGAAGAAATCCTTAAGTTATTATTCATAGTGCCTCAAATAGATGAGATAAGAGAGGGTTAAAATATTGATTGAGAGATCACAAAACTTGCAACTAAGTTGTCATGAGGTCTTTAATTATAACATAAGTTCATTCATGGTTTTATATTTTGTACTATTTTATGTCATGAACTAAATTATGTGTTGTTTTTACAGAATTTTTTGCGTCCTCATGATGCTCCTAGCCATGATCAGGGTACTGCAAGTGTTGCCCGAGGAGTAGGGGTTGGTACAAGTGTCCATCATAATCTTCCTACGCATACATCATATCATTTGACCCCATCATTCATGCCTATATTGTCGTCTAAAATGTCGGCAACACATACCATGCAAGAATCCATTAGTGCACCCTCTGGCAGCGAACACATGCCAGAACATATGTCAGGACATGTACCTAGGGATGCAAAGGCCACTAGTATTGGTGATATTTTAGCAGCATTTCCTGGATCTTCTCGTATTACTAGTATGGGAGCATTTTCGGTCACATTTGTGGTGACCGAGGATTTCGTTCCCATAAAGATATAGAAGGTCCTAGGTACTTTAAAAAATTTTAATTATTATTATATATAATCCAATTGAAATTTACTTATTGATCACTCTTTTTAGACTATTGATCCCATGATCATTTTGCAAGAAATGATGTTTTTTATAAACATCTAAGTGATATTACATTGGAGCTCTTCAGGCCCACCATACGTACACGGTGGAATGCCCAAAATAAAGATTTAAAAGATGAGCTCATTAACCTTTTAGTTGTGCTCTTCGGTGATAAAACATTCAACCGAACCAAGGTCCTTAAGAAAGCTGGTACCTATTTAAAGTATGTGAGGGACCAATATAGGTCACATTTAGAGAAGAACAAAAAGTAAGAGCATCCCCTATGATTCCAGAGAGGGAGTGGAAGGACCTGGTGTCAGATGGAAAGGAGAAGGATGAAAAGAAAAAAGGAAAGACACCACCGAGCCAAGGAAGGTATGTGACACTATCAACAATGTAATTATATACTGATTACTCTTTCTTTTTACATAATCTAGCATATTTCAAACTTTTCATAGGCTGGCCGACACATCGAAGGAAACAAAGGAAAGACTAGAAAAACACGAGCAACACAAACTTGGATCTGGTGGTTATATGAAATTAGCCGCACGAATTGTAAGTATCAATAAATGAAATATTGTATCCAAATAATAAATTGAAAACAATTTTGGTTTTATCACACCATAGAAGCAAAATTCATGATCTTATGCAAAAATGTAGGGCTCTGAATTTAATAGAGTTCGCACAGAAGATGACCTGAAGATTTCCTTCCAGCAAGGCTATGGAGCCGTGGCTGAACTCCTAAGAGTCTTGACTAGGCAAACACAATCTTCCACTACATTCGACACATAGGTAAATAAACTCAATAAATTTTATTTAAAATTGAATACTTGTGCAATCTATTCAATATTAATTTCCATCATAAAGTAATTACATGTCTATTTGTTTTAAACATTCAAGCAATGATAATACTGCACATGACATTGGAATGCAGCCTAGTGAGGGTGGAGCACAACCTGAAGATGAAGGTCATGGTGTGCATCCCGATACTTTAGAGCATGTAGAGCATGATCAAAATGTTGAGCATGATCAAGCTAGAGAAGATAAAGAACATGATGTGGCCCCATCAGGTAAAGAGGACCACTCTAAATTTCTTTTAAACATATTTAATTGCAATTGGTGTATTAATTAATGTAACCTTTCATGTTTCAACTTTAGAGCATGTAGAGCATGATCAACGTGTTGAGCATGATCAGGCTAGAGAAGATCAGGAACATGATGTGGCCCATCAGGTAAAGAGGACCAATCTCATGTTCTTTTAAACATATTTAATTTCAATTGGTGTATTAATTAATGTAACCTTTCATGTTTCAACTACAGATCAGGATTTAGAGGGTGTTCGACATGTGTGAGCATGAGTCTATAACAAAAGTTCAGGAACATGATGTGGACCCATCAAGTAAAGAGAACCACTCTAATGTTCTTTTAATTAATGAAATACTTGTAACAATAATAATAAAACATATCAGTTTAACATTTCTTTGTTATTGTAGCAGACCCCCTTGCAGCGGCGTCCACATCATGAAGACAACTAGGCGTACATTAAGATCATGAGCAAGGGAATAACAACTAAAGGGGGACAAATGATTTAGAAAATGATACTCCACTTCAGATTTTTTAGCTTTAAAAAAAAGAAAAAAAAAAGTGATTGTAATCATATCATGACAACCACATTTTTGATAATATGTAAAAACTGAAAGAATGAATATTATATGTTAATGAATGAATGTGAATATGTTAATTAATGAATGTTATATGTTAATGAATGAATGTTATATGTTATTAATGGATGAATGAATGAATGCTATATGTTATTAATGGATGAATGAATGTATGTTATATGTTATTAATGGATGAATGAATGATTAATGTTATATGATTGGGTATGGGGAATTGAGAGTGTTGTGAGGGGGGGGAGGGGCCAAATGAGCTTCCACTGTCACGTGGTTGGCCCTGTTAAGTAGAGAATATTAACCTATTCTCAAAACAAAGAGAAGTTCAATAAGGTAATGCACTTTTCAATATAAGAAATGCATCATTTGAAGCATCAAACCAATATGCAAAGATGAAAGAAAGTGCTAACTTTTCACTATGGTGGCAAAAAAATGATTCTTTATACCCTGAATCCATGCTCTACATCATAATTTGAAGTTGTTTCCATTCCAATGTTCTGAGTTTAGTTTGTTTGTATGGCTTTGTATGAATACCACATTGTATTGTGTGTGGATTTGGTTTCAAAGCTCGTTTCTTATGTTTTTAGTGGTGACATAACTCTAAAATTTGACTTTTGTGCATAACAAGTTAGTGGAAAAATTGACAGCTCTGAAGGGTTTAGAGGCTTGATTGAGATAGATACACGGATATTTGGATCTTGTTGTTGATGGGAGGCTTCCACTTAACCATGAAATTTTGTACCATCTTGCAGGTATGCAAAAGTTTCTCTACTTACATTCATTATTGATCATAAATGTTGTAAATGATATTAATGCTTCAAACTTAAGATTTGTTTCATTGTTATAATGATCAAAATGTTATACTTTGCTATACATTCAAGCATTCTCTTTCCCCCTACCCTTTGCTCTCTCCCCCCTCCTTTTAAGAATTTTCTTTGTCATAAAAGATTCACATTTTTGTCTCATTTACACAAATTTATTTGAAGCACTAGGAGTGAATAAAGATATGTAAAAGATGATGGATTATGTATAAACAACAACTTTCCATCTTATAGATAATTAAATCCTTAATATTTGAATAGTTTAGAGCTCGGATAATGCTTGTATATGCATGTATAGCAATAAGGGAGCCTATGTGAAGATTGAAATTTAAAACATCACTTTGGTATTTTTCCTTAGGCAGTGAAATGATATTTTGAGTAATACACACCTACACAGACATTGATATTTTTTGGCATTACATTGAGGAATTTTTTCTCTCTTATACCTACCATCGGCTAGACATGGAGGTATATAATATTGGTTTCTGGGTTTATTCTGTAAGTAGTTAATTTCACAGAGGAAGACTAAAATCTTCTTAATGTCCTGTCAGGTGTGAAAGCATATGAATCACTTGTTGAAGGCACCATTTTGTATTCATCCAAAAAATGGTTTGTTCTTTTTTTTATGTTTCTTGCATGTGTTTTTTTTAGGCTCTAGAGATGTAGCTCGACTCTTTCCTTTGCACTTTTCATCTATTTTGATGATTACAGTAGATTGTCCTCATAATTTTTCATGTAGATCTATTTGTAACCTTATTTTCTACCAATCAATTTACAAACCAGTCACTTATTAAGGACCATTTCACTAATTTGTAGTCATCCATTACTTCATATGTTGTAGGTTGTGTCTGTGTGCCAATAAATCTTGATGATTGCGAGAACTTTAATCCTACAAGTGTACCAAATATTTCTCAAGTAAAAGTCTTACCTTATTTTATAGTACTTTAAATGGTTAATTGAAGGTGCTTCTTTAGATCTGAAATAGTTGAACCTTGGATTAAAATATGGTACTAGATGGGAAGTATAATGATAAAATTGAGGTCCATTGAACACAAATTATGAACATAATTTACTGGACTATAAATAGAGTTACAATTATAATTATTTCTCCTTTACCTACCTCTGCATTAATGAAAAAGATAGCAGATATTGGAAGTTAATTACATGTCTCATGTATGTGTTAGTATTTTAATTTTGATTAAGTTGTTCAAGAGCTTGATTAGGTCAAGAATATGTTCTACAAGCTTTGTTCTCTTGACATTGCTCAGCATTTTCCCTACACATTTTCTTTTCAATCCAGACGTTTCTTAACTCCTTCCCTTGTTAGCCCTTGGTTGTTCTCAAGTGTAATTATTTTTCTATGCATCTTGCAGTCAGTATGTATGATCATTCATCTCTTATGAAGCATGGATAACCTTTCATGGAATTGTTGTTGTAATTAGACAATTCCCATTGTGAGAATAATCATTTAATTTGTATGGAAGTAAGTCTTTTTCATATTATTTGACTTGGTATTGTAAACTTGTCTTTGCAGGATTCTCTAGGGGGGAACAACAAAACTGTGATGATAGGTAGAGTTGTACAATACCATAAATCATTTGGCATTATCAATATATTGCTTATAGAATACTCTGTGCAAGTAAAATGGAATGTGCAATGACAATTGGTCTCGAATTCAAATATGAATATAAGTACATTATACACAAGAAGATGGTATCTATTCTATGATTTAAAGAACCCCAAAATAAGAAAATTAATAGGTTCCATTTGTTTACTTTCCCTTAGACACTTGTTTAGTCGACGAGACCCTTAGAATGTCTTGTTGATAACCATCAGTGTTTAAAACTCCTGAATAGGTCAGATCGGTGTGACATTGGATCTGTCTTGCCGACGGAAGTCATCAGAAAGACATGGACTATCGGAGTGAGTTTTATATACTGTGTCGATCATTGATCTCTCACCGATGGGTTGGCTTCGGTGGTCATCACGAAGAGCCTCCACGATGGTACATTTCAACGAATATTTTTTAAAAAAAAATTGCATTGTTTCATCGCAATTTCAATGAAGGCCACCGACGAATCACCGAAAAGGTCCGATGAAGTTGCTATAGCTGTGATGAAGGCTTCATCGTAACTCCTTTCTCATATCGTTGAAATGGCGATGAACTTCTGGTGTTGTTTCGATGCTTCAAAAGAGCCATTGCAATTGCATTTTGGTTGTAATTCATCGGTGGATACACAAAGTTTTTGTCAATATTCTGACGAACATCTGAGTCATTTTATGATATCGATGACTGATGAATTTTCCCGTTATTTCGACATTTAATTCAGCGTTAGAATTTCGATGAAAAACTAGTGACGAATTTTTTTTCAATTCGTCGATTGTCTGACAAATGTTTGTCGAATGACCGACGAACGTTCGTCAAAAAATGGAGTCAAATTCAGTAGTGATCTAAGCAATGGCAGAGAGGTAGATATGGAGGAAATTGATAAAGTGCATGTTGATGGGGCACAGGAGTTTGATTTTCTTAAACTTTATCAATATCACAATCTCTGAGCTCTCAATTAGTACTAAAAAAATCACCAAGAAAAAGGGGAAGGAAATCTAAGATTACTAAACTAAAGGAGGAGATAGAGATTGAGGTCCAAACAACTCTTGATGGAAGCATAACATTTTCTCCATACAAATTTTTGAGGAGAGCTTGCTGCTCTCCTCGAATGAAATGAAGATATTATCTTGGAATGTCAAAGGCATTAATGCCTCTGACAAAAGAGCTCAAGTCTTCAGCATCATCTAGATGCTTATGGAGCAGATATTATATTACTACATGTGAATCTAAACTATCAGAGTCTTCATATGCATCCTCTATTAAAAAATGGAAAAAATGGGATCAACTTCTTCACCAGCACAAGGTGCCTCTAGAGGATTAGTAACTGTGGAATACAAATTCAGTTTCAATTGAAGAGGTTAAGAATGAAAAGTATTGGCAAGTAATGAAAGCTTCAAATTTTGATTTGAAGTTTTGGATCATAAATGTTTATGGCCCAACTTCTACTGTTGATAAGAAAAGTCTTTGGGAAAGTATTACACAAGTATTACACAACGTTGTTGTTTCACAAAGTGGTCAATATGGCTGTAATGTTCAAGGGGCCTGCTGGTTTTGAGCTTTTGGATTGTTGCAAGATCAAACATCTATTTAAACCTACTTTAACTAGGGGTTTTAAAGAAATAGAAAAAGATAGATCAAGGTTTTTAAACTAAAAATAATGTTGATTCATTCAACTAATCAGACTTGTTACCTTCCAAGGAATTCCTAAACTAGAAATGCAGAATAAAATTAACCTGTAATTGATACAAATTTTCATTCATTCCCAGTGAAACTTTGACAGTAGATTGCAAATCATCATTCAAACAAAACATAAGATAAAATTTCATTCCTTGAAAACTTTTCAAATCAAATGATTAACCCAAAATGAATACCATTCTAGAGCATAATATAAAAAAGGTTTAAATCTGGATGCTCCTACTATCAATAAAACAGATAAGAAACATTTACAAATTTGGCAAGATCACCAGTGTACAGAAACCCATGTCTTCAAATTATCTCCATCTATGCTAAGAAAATATGGAAAATAGATCACCTCTTCCTCCTGTTGAACTGCTTAACAAAAGATAAATAGAAAGAATCATGCAAGATAGATCAACACAACGAATTCACCAAGAACACAATGTCTTCAGTTGTATTGAATCCCCAAAGATAGCAACAATTCAAGTCTTTTGTATTACATCGACTGCTCAGAAAGAAATAACTTCTAATTCCTACTCTACTTCTACTCTACTGCTAAATTCACTCTAACATTCAATCTCTAACCCTTCTAAAACTTTCTAACAACCCTTACAAAAGAGGCGAAATTCCATATTTATAAAACGCGTCAGATGCGTTGGTGCAGTTTAGGGTTTACAAAAATAAGTTGGTCACAAAACAAGTCGGCCCTAGAAGAATTTGAAACAAAGTCAACATGTATTAAATGCAAGGGTATTGACCAAATCGGCCCAGTATCTCCCATGTAACTTGGACCAAAATGCGTGAAGAAGATGCAAAGCGAAACAATATGAGGAAGCACGACTTTCGACGTGTTTTGCATTAACTGCTTCCCCCACATCGCCCATACCTTGTTCCATTCTGGCCTTCGTCATCAAGAACATCCTCTTTAAGCCATTCACAAGTGGCATAGGCGAAACCATAGTTGGCCATTTAATAGCATTGATATTATTCTTTAGATTTGTCCCACCGTATTGTTCCAGTCTCCCTTGATGGATAGATATTCATTGATGATTGCACTGCAAGTCGCTACATCATCCAGCTAGTGCCCAACTACTGTATCCCATGATAGCCTTAGTCCTTCAAAACATGGTGTTCACATTCAGATCTGAAACCTCAAACCAGATTGATGTCATCCCACCCTCAGGAATCCTACTCTTTTTGTCCAGCTTCATTCCTTCTTTTCTGCTTCAGAGGTGGAGGATCCCTTTGTGTCTCTCTTAGCCTTTCTAGCCGCTACCTTGCTAGACTCAGCCTGCATCAATCAAACACCAATGTGAGAATCCAAATGTTGACAACATTTTCATCAAATTATTAGCTCAAAATCATGATAAAACTATTAAATCAACCCTTAAGCATCAACACTAAGTAGTTCAGGATTTCAAGCTAACTAGGGAAAACAAGTCTGGGAGGAATTTCAGAAAATTTTGAACCAAGCGGATTCTCATGGTGAAACAACAATGTCAACAATGGATCATCAAAATGAACATAAGCAACATAATATAGTGAAATTTATCAAGCTAAAGCAAGATATGTTTAAGCATTCATCATTAGAGTCATCAATTTTCATCAATTTTATAAATTCCACAGAGCATAGCAGAGAATTCAAAAAAATACGGCTAGACCGGAATTCCGAAGATGACTCAGAACTCCGAACTTCGGAAAACTGAAGGGAACTAGGAAAATCCCTTGAAATTCAACCTCAGAAATCTTACCCAGGTGCACTAATGGTGCAGACAAGACGGAATGGAGAAATTCGGGAACCCGACGACAGAGTGAAATCCGAAAAAATCCGGACTAGGCTGAATTCTGCGAAGTCCAGAAATCTCTCAACTGCAATGCAAAAACAAACCGAGTCGGACACAAAACGTGATCCGGGAAAATCTGGACAAGGCACAAAATCTCGAACTAGCTCAAAAACCCGAACAACAACAAAAATTGGAATTTGAAAGAAATATGGAAAAATCCAAACATACCAGAAAATCCTGAACTAGGGTAAAAACCCAAACTATGCCCAAAACATAAGATTTCCAATATGCAACTTGGGAAAAACACTTGGGCAAGCAAGATAAGCATATTAAGCACATGCCAAGGCAAAGAAAAATCTCAAAATAGAAGAGGGGGGCAAAACAAAAAGAGCGAAAGCAAAAGAGGGTCCCATTTTAATCAAATTTTAAAATGGGGTGGTTATGCAAGGCATAACAATTGGTGAATTGGCTAGGAAAATGGTTTAACCATTTTCAGGAAACTAAGGGATTCAGTTACCCAGAACTCCTGGTTTATGGACATCACAATTCCAGTTAGGTCAGTCTTAGTAAACAAGGTTGAGATAGAATCTAAAATGTAAATCAACACTGGCTACCCTTGAATCTATGTGTGTGCTTGATGGTGCATCACCCTTTTACAAAGTTTTCCCCATCTTTTGAACAATAATTCGCAAGATTTGAACTACATGAGTTGATTTCCTTTAACTGTTGTGTAATGATATCCTTGGCATTGCTCCACTACCAGTCAAGCATCCATAGCTCTGATGGAGATACCTCTAGTTTTCTCACAACATTGCTCTACTGCTAGTCAGGCGTCCATAGCCCTGGTAGAGATACTAGAATCACCCATTCAGTATTGAGTTTTATTTTCTTAGATAGTTCTCTTTTCTCTTTTTTTTTCTTGAATTTCCTTCATTCAATTCCTTCTCAATATGTCAGATGTCCAACATTTGTACTGGGTTGAAAACTACCATGGACCTCATAACAGCATTTGGGGAATCAGATTTTTCACTCAAATCTTGCAACACCATCATCCTAAGACAAATATACAATTACAAAAGGAGATGTTTCTAATGACTTGTGACAGATTCAATCGTAGTTAGTGAAGATTGCTTACTTTACACCTTGTTCTCAATGACTTTCCACAACTCTCATTGACAATGCACATAAAACAATGAATTTAGAACAAAATCATCCAACTAGAAAACCTAAAAATATCTAAACCAACTTCTCTCCTAGTACCAAAGTATACTTCAGATAACAACCCCCCCCCCTCGTTCTCAACTGGATAAAATGAAGGGCCCCATAAAAAGGAAAAAATAAAACAAACAGAACAGCAAATTATTTCATATATACAAACCAAAAAAATACTAGACCTTTTACGACCCAAAATAATGTTTGAGAAACTATCCATTGACAGGAAATGGAATAGGTTCTCCTGTTAAACTACTCAGCCGGAAAGCATTTTCTCCTAGGATTTCAGCAATTTGATAGGGACCCAACCAAAGCTTATCAAACTTCTGGTGGTCACCCTTCTTTTCATTGGCTTTATCCCACAGTAAGACAAGGTCTGATATCCTACAAGCCTTGACTTTGGCTCTTTTTTCAAACCAACGTTTGACAACAGCCTGGTGCCTAAAGAATTGTTGCAAAGCAGCATCTCTCTACTCTTCTAATTTCAGCAAGCTAGCTAACCTTACTTCAATCCTATCATCACTAGAGTAAAATTCTTGCATAAATTTTAGGACAGGTATTTGCAAGTGAATAGGGAATACAAGCTCTTGACCATACACTAGCTTAAACGGTGAAGTCTTCAATGCAACCTTGATCCTAGTCCTATCTGCCCATAACGCAAATCTTAACTGGGTATGCTAGTCTCTAGGATTGTTCTCTAATAGTTTTTTGATTACTCCTAGGAGATTCTTATTAGTTGATTCTATAACTCCATTTCCTTGTGGATAATAGTTTGAAGAATACTTTAAAAAAATCTTATGATCATAAGCCCATGAAATGAACTCGGCAGGGCCATTGTCACATACTATTGCAAAGGGTACTCCAAACCTGGTTGTGATGCATTCAGTGAGGAACTTGATTACTACCTCTGTTGTGCTATTCTTGCAAGGTATAGCTTATGTCCATCTCATGCAGTAATCCATGGCAGTCAAAATGAATTTATGTCCTGCAGAAGAATTTGGGTTAATTACCCCAATAAAATCAAGTGCCCATTAGGCAAATGGCCTTACCTCATAAACAGGCTGTAATGGCATGGCTAGATGATGCTCTCTTGATGCAGAAGTCTGACATATATGACATGCCCTTACATGTTGGTGGGCATCCTTAAACACACATGGCCAATAATAACTAGATCTAAGGATCTAATGTGCTAAAGAATCTGCAGAACCATGACCCGTGCCATGTTTCACATGAAATTTAGCAATTGCGTGCTTAGCTTCTTGTTGATCAAGGCATCATAGATAAACCCCCTCAAAATAATTTTTGTATAACAATCCTCCTCTAAGCATATAATGGGAGATTTTCATTATCAGTTCTCTCCTTTGAGTTGTATTCATTCCCTCTGGGCACCGATTATTGAGCATGAAATAAATAATATCAGCATACCAAGGGTCATTAGAAAAGGACTGTGTTGTGTATTGTTGACAAGTAATGTTCTTATTAGCATCCGCCATTGCTTTAGATAGGCCTTGGCCTTGGACAAGTTTCATAGGGTGAATCTCCATATCAAACTCCTACAAAATAGTCATCCATTTCCCCCTTCATTCTCCCAACTCGCTCTGCATAAGTAGAGACTTCACAACAGCATCAGGAACCACAACAATGATCTGAATTCAAAGGATATAATGCCTGAACTTCTTGATAGCTCTAACCAATGCAAAAGATTGTTTCTCAAGAGGTGTGTACTTGACTTCAACATTCTTAAACGAAGAGCTCATGAAGGCAATTGGCCTTTCATCCCCCTCCTCTCTTCGGTGTGTCAGGATAGCTACACATGAGTGTTCAGAAGCAAAAGAATAAATATAAAATGGCTTCAAGTAGTCAAGACTGGTGAGGACTGGTGCCTCTGAAATGGATTGCTTAATCTGATAAAAAGTGGCCTTTGCCTCATTACTCCATTCTATTCTAGCATCTTTCTTCATCATTTCATTCAAAGGTTTAACAATTTCTGCAAAACCTGTGATAAACTTCCTCACAAAGTTGATCTTTCCAAAGAAAGATCTCATCTCCTTCTTAATTCCTAGCATGGTTAACTTCATAATAGACTCAACTTGGTCTGGATCTATTGATATCCCTCTTTTTGAGATCATGTGTCCCAAAAGTTTCCCTTCAGAAACCCCGAACACACACTTTTTAGGATTCAGAGAAACACCATATTGGTTACATCTTTCAAGAACTTTAGCCAAGTCTGCAACATGGTTTAGTCTATCTTTAGAGAATACTATCAGGTCATCCATATAAATGATGATGCACTTACCAATCAAATCTTTGAATGCTACGTTCATTGCACGCTAAAAGGTTGCTCTAGCGTTTATCAAACCAAATGGCATCCTCTTGTAAGCAAATGTTCCCCATTTATTAGTGAAGGTTGTCTTCATTCTATCTTCATAATTAACGATCACTTGATTGTACCCAAAATAACCATCTAGGAATGACATCATTTGAGATCCATTGATAGTTTGCAAGACTTCATCCAGAGAAGGGAGTGGGTAGTTATTTTTTTCCGAAGCTCTATTCATATTCCTGAAATCTACACATAGCCTGATCTCCCCATTCTTTTTACGAACTGGAACCAAGTTAGCCACCCAAGTTGAATGTCGTACAGTGAAGATTATTCTTGCAAAAAAAATTCTAAACTTCCTTAAAGATCAGTGGTTCAATCAAGGTGTTGACAGGACGTTGTTTCTGCCAAAATAGTCTAGCTTCAGGCTTCAAAGGAATAGTATGAGTTATCACAGAAGTATCAAATGTTTTTAGATCTTCATACCCCCAAGCTATTGCAACAATATCTTTCTTTAGTGCCCTCAATATATCTTCTCTAATTGCTTTAGGGCAAGCTTTCCCTATGTAAACATTCCTTTTAGAGCCAGAGTCAGCTAAGTTAACAATTTCATATTCACCTCCCTTATCTTTAGTTGATACCTTTTCCCGAGCCCTTGGATCTGAATCAAAAATTCTTTCTAAGGCCACCATTCCCTTGGGAATGCTATTAATTTTTATATTGAGGACACCTTCTGTATCGTAATCCTTGAGGTTCCAGTCTCCTTGAACCCTGTCGGACTCATCGATGATTTGTCCTTTGAAAACTTCTGAGCTTGCTAGAAAAGCAAGGATATGTCAATCATCGTCGAAGACTTGAAAGTTCCTAACATTATCAAGGACAGCCGGGGTGGATATCAATTCTACTGAGAATCTCTTGAGCTTGAAGCCTTGTATGGGCTTGAGGGTACTTGCAGCAATAGCTAATGAATTAGCTCTTTGATTCTCCTCTCTAGGGATTAAACTAATCCCAAAAGCATCAAAGTCTTCAATCAGGTTCCACACCCAATTTCTATAAGCTGCCAGCCTTTTATTGTGACATGTTTACTAGTTACATACTTGCTTGATAATCACTTCTGAATCTCCTTTAACCATCAAGGCAGTAACTTTCTTCTAATGTGCGAACATCAGTCCCCAAGATAATGCTTCATATTCTGCTATATTGTTAGTGCATCCAAACTATAACCTGTAAGAATCAAAAAATGTTTTCCATTATTGGGTTGGTTAACTCAATTCCAGCACACTCTATTTTAGATTTGGATTCATCAAATGTGAGGGTCCATAGCTGATTATGAGCTGGGGTTGATCTCTTTGAGATTGTTGTGGGTGCTTGGATAAGATGAACCATAGGTGGGGCCACTTGATCTTTTACATCAAATATTGGGAATGGGTGTTCAATAGGTTTATCAAGTGCAATATCCAATTCCCACTCAGATATATCATGTAATCCTAGGATATCTTTCTGAAAATTATCTGTATCTTTGATTAACCCCTTGGCTCTTGGTATACTTGTGAGTGCAGGGGTATCAAACAGACCTTGGGATTGTTCAACATAACTATGTTGGTCTAGTATTATGATCGGGGTAAGTTCAGTTTGAGGAGGGACTTCCTCTGAAGGTATATTATCCCTGGTTAAAATTATTGCATTTTTGGCTTCAAATGAGAAGTGATCTGAAATGGTCTCAAGGTGACTTGGGCTAGTTCCTTTAGTTTGACAAACATGATTTAGGACACTGATGTAGGGTTGGTAGGTCAATTCCAAATGATTTTGGTAGTGCACCTTGCACCAATTTGGGAGTAGAAGACTCCACAAATCAATATCTTCCCCCAAGACTAGATGATCATGTTGCAGCTTCCTGATCAATACGTTCTGGTTTACAATAATCATGGGATTAGGAAATTCTTGCATTGACGAATCATTAGAATCAAGAACCAAAAGAGTCAGAATTTTCTCTCTTTTATAAACCCCTATCTCAGTTTCAAAATAAGCTACCTCGTTGGGACAGTCATACTCAGTGATGATATGTTTGGGGTGAGGTTCACTCTCAATCCTAATCTGCGTAGGCATTCCCCCCCATGGTAGCCACATATGTGAAAAGTTGAGGGAGAGATATCCCCCTATACTCTTCATTAGATCTTTGCTCAAAAGCATACCGTAAGTCTCAGGAATGTCTGCTACTTGAATATCCATATAGGTTTGAATCTGCGGGTCAAACCCTACTTGTACATGTATATTTTTCAATTCTCTAACCACATTAACCTCTATTTTATCAAGTTGGATGACCTTTTTTTTTTGGACAGGATTCAATCCCAATTTCTTGCATATAGAAAATGGCATAACATTGCCAGAAGTCCCTGAATCTAGCAGACAACTGTGCAGATTATTCCCACAGATTCTCAAACT
The DNA here is from genome assembly GCA_007258455.2 of Sequoia sempervirens. Lineage (NCBI taxonomy): Eukaryota > Viridiplantae > Streptophyta > Pinopsida > Cupressales > Cupressaceae > Sequoia > Sequoia sempervirens. The sequence goes on from VDFB02205863.1 coordinate 72,510, forward strand.
TAAAAGAAATGGTGGGGTCCCTACCTTGTTTCTGAACAAAGTTGCATTCATGTCCGCAGCGGGTGCCACCTTGGTTTTCCCTTTTGATTTATCAACTTCTTCCAAAGCTTTCAGCACTATATCTTGTTGGGAAGGGCACCATTTTAGGATGTCAAAGTATGATAAAGAGGTTTTTTCTTTCTGCATCTTAGAAACAATATCAAATTTTGTGTTATAACTTGCATTATATTTGAAAACACCAGATGAATTACCTTTGCTAGGGAAGTCAGACAGACCCTTCGGTGGAGGAGGGTTGTTATCAACATTCTAATTTGGAGGCACCATGTGGTTAGGTGGTGTTGATGTAGTGAACGGACCCTTATTCTAGTTTCTTAGGAAGTGTCCTCCCTTTTTCTAAAAGGCTTGGGCATCATACACATCTTCCTCTGGTTCATTCTCATTCTGCATTGGGAATGAAGGTTCTTCTTCAAAGAGGTCATAAGCCATTGTTGTATCCACTGAGCCACCTCCTTTATTTGAATTCCCTTGGAACGTTTGGGCATCTTCCTGTGCCATCTTCACAACCTTCTCCATTTCAGGATAGTTCACCTCAGAATGAGTTGCAGTATCATGCAACCTACGCCAATTAGTCATAAAATTGAGGTCAACCACATTTGCAATAAATGGCCTATCCTCACTAGCTTGATAATTGTAAGAAACTCCACCATTATTTGGCCCTGTGTTCCATTGTCTATTGTTATTAGGCCTCTAGTTATATCCTCTATTCTGATTTTGATAGCTTTGGTTAGGGAAGTTTTGGCCTTGATAATTCCTCTGGCTGTGATTGTTGTTGTTTTGATAATTACCTTAATTATTATAACTACCTTGGTTCTGAGAGTGGTTCAGTTTAAGCTGAGCCATGTCATTTGTGACTTGAGACAGAGTTTTCTTTAGGGTCTCCACCTCATTTGTGAGTTGAATTGTCCTTTCACTTTCAACATTCTTAGCAACAAGTGGCTGACCAACAGGATTTGGTATTCCAGCTTGATTATGATGACCATGTGGACTGTGATGAGCCTGTGATTGTTGAGAGAAGTCAGGAGCTCCATTGGCAAATAATGGAACAAGAGATTGAGTCTACAACTTAGACATCGGTCCATAATGGGAAGGAGACATCCCTGGGACAATATTGAATAAAGGGGTTGGATTAGGCATGTGATACCCCATAGAAGGAAAACCTCCTCCCAAGTTCCCTTGTTGAGAGCTAGTTTGTTATTGCAACTTGATGGCTAGATGATAAACTTTAGATAGAGAATCAATATCTGTCGGCTGATAAGTCCTTTGTAGGAACAAGCCAAGCAAAGGGTCTATAAATCTAAAATATGCCTGAATGGCACTATTCTCGGTAACTAGATAGGGGTCCTGTAATCTCCTATACATTCGTTGGAACCTTGTATTAAACAAGGGTAGTGATTCACATGGCTCCTTCCTAATGGTAGCAAATTGATGGAACAAAATGGCTGGATCCACATAAACTTTGAACTAATTGATGAAAGCATTCTCCAGATCTATCCAGCTCAGAATAGAACCTTGTGGAAGATTTAGGTACCAGTTGTATGCCATATCCCCTAAGGAGTAAGGGAACAACCTACAAACCACATCATGGTGAGCTATCCAGGCTCTGGTACAAGCATCCTTAAAAGCTTGTATGCTCCTCAGCACTCCTTGATTCACCATGAATGTATTTGGGATAGAATCTCTCAGGATTCTTAGGCATATCATGAAATCCTCTAGGAATAGTCCCCAATGGAGAGGGATTATTCACAAAAAATGTCATTGGTGGCGGTGGTGGGGGTTGAGCCAGCTGTTGGATGGGCTGAACCAGTTGTAATGGAAATTGAGGTGGATTTGGTGGTGGATTCATGGGTATCCACTGGGGTATTGGTGAAAATCCTAGTGGAGTGAGCAAAGCTAACAAGGGTGGTAGAATGGTTTCCCTGTGAATATTGTGTCTTGTTGGGGTCTTGAGTTCTACCAAAGGTGGTGGGTTTTCAGTTGATCGAAGAACTCTATGGGACCTCTCTGGTGAGAAAGACCCAATGTTATCCAGTTTTCTCTTCTGGCCCTCCTTCTAGTGCCAGTTTCCTGTTGATGTGCCAAATTGACCCACAACATGCAGGTAAGATAAAAGTGAAAGTATCTCACCTCTCTTGAAAGAGACAATCAGTAATCAAACTAATCACCTCCCAAGGTCTTTGATGTTGGTTCACAACGTTGTTGTTTCACAAAGTGGTCAATATGGCTATAATGTTCAAGGGGCCTGCTGGTTTTGAGCTTTTGGATTGTTGCAAGATCAAACATCTATTTAAACCTACTTTAACTAGGGGTTTTAAAGAAATAGAAAAAGATAGATCAAGGTTTTTAAACTAAAAATAATGTTGATTCATTCAACTAATCAGACTTGTTACCTTCCAAGGAATTCCTAAACTAGAACTGCAAAATAAAATTAACCTGTAATTGATACAAATTTTCATTCATTCACAGTGCAAAATTTAACAGTAGATTGCAAATCATCATTCAAACAAAACATAAGATAAAATTCCATTCTTTGAAAGCTTTTCAAATCAAATGATTAACCCAAAATGAATACCATTCTAGAGCATAATATAAAAAAGGTTTAAATCTGGCTACTCCTACTATCAACAAAATAGAAAAGCAACATTTACAAACCTGGCAAGATCACCAATGTACAGAAACCCATGTCTTCAAATTATCTCCATTTATGCTAAGAAAATCTGGAAAATACATCACCTCTTCCTCCTGCTGAACTTCTTAACAAAAGATAAATAGCAAGAATCATGCAAGATAGATCAACACAATGAATTCACCAAGAACACAATGTCTTCAGTTGTATTGAATCCCCAAACATAGCAACAATTCGAGTCTTTTGTATTACAACAACTGCTCAGAAAGAAATAACTTCTAATTCCTACTCTACTTCTGCTCTAGGGTGATCCCATAATAGTGGTTTATAATTTTTGGCCAAACTGGACACTGAAATTATTATTTTTAACTAAATATTCACATTCGAGCACCTATAGCGGCTAAACTGTGAGGAATTTGAAGATGGTGCAAACTAGAGTCTCATCAAATTTTGTCTATAGATTCTAAAAATATTTTTTTCAAAATTTTTGGAATCAAATTGCACTTCTTTTTCCATCTCCATGAAAATAGATTTTTTCAGAAAACAACATTTTTAAAAGTGGCCTCATATAACATATAACTTTTTTTCCATGAAGGATAAAATTCTAATTCTTTCAAATTTAGATTTGTAACTCTGATATCTAGTGCTTCCACTTGGTTAAATAGTCTTTTATTGAATATTTTTTCCTTAATCAAGTTTCAAAGTCAAGCGAATTATAATTTAGACACGCGACTATATAATGCGTAACTTTTTTGTATATGTCAAAATTTTATTTTATTTTTTGTTGGATCAAGGACTTCAATATCTGGGTGCACTCATATTTTTCAAATTTTTTTTTGATAATCTTCTATTTTTCCACATGTGAAGAACAAAGAAATTCATTTTCGATGAAAACCTATGTTTAATAAAACTTAAAAACAAATACATAACAAAACCAAAACATATTAAAATTATATTCATTGGATAGCTTGTTCTGAGGAATACCATAATCATTTGAAATAAATTTTAAATAAATTCATTTGAACCCCCAAAATCTAAATCAAAAGTGATCTTTTATCAGCATTTTGATAGGTGTAAAGGAGATGCATTTATAGGTATGGTTTAAAACTAGCGAGGTTCTATCCAAGGGGGTTTGATCTAAGGTGATTTGATCAAGCCCTCTTCAATTGGAATCCTTAAAATGGAACTTTTTAAGGCTTAAATCATTATATTTTCTAAAAATATGTGATTTCAGCTAAAATTCATTCCTCTCAGGAATTGTAGTCTAAATTTGCTCTAACATTCAATCTCTAACCCTTCTAAAACTTTCTAACAACCAATGCCATATTTATAAAACACATCAAATGCATCGGTGCAGTTTAGGGTTTACAAAAATAAGTCAGTCATAGAACAAGTTGGCCCTAGCAGAATTTGAAACAAAGTCAACATTCATTAAATGCAAGGGTACTGACCAAATCAGCCTAGTATCTCCCATGTAACTTGGACCAAAACACGTGAAGATGAGGAAAAGTGAAACAATATGAGGAAGCATGACTTTCGACGTGTTTTGCATTAATTGCTTCCCCCACGTCGCCCATACCTTGTTCCATTCTGGCCTTCATCATCAAGAACATCCTCTTTAAGCCATTCAGAAGTGGCATAAGCAAAACCCTAGTTCACCATTTAATAACATTTATATTATTCTTCAGATCTCACCATATTGTTCCAATCTCCCTTGATGGATAGATATTCATTGATGATTGCACTGCAGATCGTTGCATCATCCAGCTGGTGCCCAGCTACTGTATCCCATGATAGCCTTAGTCCTTCACAGCAGGGTGTTCACATTCGGATATGAAACCTCGAACCAGACTGACATCATCCTACCCTCAGGAATCCTACTCTTTTCATCCAACTTCATTCCTTCTTTTCTGCTTCAGAGATGGAGGATCCATGTCCCTATTAGCCTTTCCAACCGCTGCCTTGCTAGACTCAGCCTGCATCAATTAAACACCAATGTGAGAATCCAAATGTTGACAACATTTTTATCAAATTGCTAGCTCAAAATCATGATAAAACTATTAAATCAACCCTTAAGCATCAACACTAAGTAGTTCAGGATTTCAAGCTAACCAGGGAAAACAAGTCTGGGAGGAATTTCAGAAAATTTTGAACCAGTGGATTCTCATGATGAAACACCAATGTCAACAATGGATCATAAAAATGAACATAAGAAACATACAATAGTGAAATTCATCAAGATAAAGCAAGATATGTTTAAGCATTCATCATTAGATTCATCAATTTTCATCAATTTTATAAATTCCACAGAGCATAGTAGAGAATTCAGAAAAATCTGGCCAAACGAAATTACGTGGATGACTCAGAACTTCGAACTTCGAAAAACTGAATGGAACAAGGAAAATCCAGCTAGGTAGGAAAATCCCGAGCTTAGGCAAAAACCCAGGGATTGGCGTGACCTTTGGTTTGTTGGAATGATCTCACGGCGATGGTAGATGTCTCGCCGATAGATCCATTCTAGATGCATATCGTTGTGACTCCTGCCGACACAATGTTTGGAAGGACACTATGGCATCGGGGAGACACGATTTAGTGTCTCACCGACATGCGATACAGCTGAAACATTCTGACTAAATAAACTAGGGTGAAATACTAGATAAGCATTAAGAATCCTCGAACCCTAAACGCAACCCTAGATGTAAGAAAAAGTGCACAACAAAGATGAGAGAAAGTGATCCCAAATCCATTCAAACTCAACCTCAGAAATCTTACCTAGGTGCACTAATGGTGCAAACAAGACAGAATGGAGAAATTTGGGAATTCGATGGCAGAACGGAATCCAAAAAAATTTGGACCAGGCAGAATTCCACGGAGTCCAGAAATCTCTGAACTGCAGTGCAAAAAAAGACCGAACTAGACTCAGAACGTGATCCGGGAAAATCCGGACGGGGTGGAAAATCTCGAACTGGCTCAAAAACCCAAATAGCAGCAAAAATTAAAATTTTAAAGAAATCCGGGAAAATCCGAATAGACCGGAAAATCCTGAACTAGGGTAAAAACCCAAAATATGCCCAAAACATAATATTTTCAATATGCAACTTGAGAAAAACAATTGGGCAAGCAAGATAAACATATTAAGCACATTCCAAGGCAAAGCAAAACCTCAAAATCGAAGAGGGGGGCAAAACACAAAGAGCGAAAGCAAAAGAGGGTCCCATTTTAATCAAATTTAAAAATGGGGTGGTTATGCAAGGCATAATAGAACTATTAGTGATTAATGAAACCATTATTTTGAATGGCCTGGATGCAAATTTGTATGATCAGCAAAAGAAACTATAGGGAGAGTGGGTGGAATTGCTTGCAAGAGAAGAAATTATTGGAGGAAAAAATATAGGGAGGTTTGGCTAAGAGATGAAGACCATAATACAAAGTTTTTTCATGTCTCCACCTAAGTAAAGAAAGCTATAAATTCATTTTTTTCCATTCAAGATAGCTCTTTAGGGGAAGAACTTATTAAGGAACAAGATATTCAGCGAGAAAGTGTAAAGTTTTTCTCTAAGCTACTATCTTCCCCTGACAACCAATTACTAGCTTCTCATAAAAAAATTCAAGAGTTATTAGAAGCAATACCCAAGTTAGTTACTGATGTTGATGATGAAGTTCTTTTGAAGCCTTTTACTTTACAAGAGTTAGAGACAGTGGTATTCTCTTTAGCTCCAGATAAAGCTCCTGGTCATGATGGTCTAACAATTCTTTTCTTTCAGAAGTGTTGGGACTTTATTGGTTTTAACCTACTAATGGCTTTTGAAGAGTCAAGAAGAATAGCTACTATGTTGAAATAGTTCAACACTACAAACATGGTTTTAATTCCAAAAAATAGTAGTCCCAAGACTTTTGCAAATTTTTGATGTATCTCTTTATGTAATATAGTATATAAGATTTTTACAAAAGCAATTTATCTCAGGTTGCAGTCTTGTATTTCCAAGACAATTTCTTTAGAACAAGGAGGTTTTTTCCTAGGTAGAGAAATAACTAAGGGAGCTCTTCTAATTCATGAAGTTTTGCATTCTATAAAAGATAACAATTTTCCATCTTTCATCGTCAAGTTAGATATGATCAAAGCATACATGGCAGAGTTAATTGGCAATTCTTAATGCAAGTATTGGAAAATTTTGGTTTTCATAAATGATGGTGTAAATGGAAACTTTAATGTATATCTGGGGAAAAATTCTCTACAATTATCAATAGATCCCTAGCTAGTTTTTTTAGTTCAACCCAATGTGTTCACCAAGGGGATCCATTATCCCCTTTTCTCTTCATCATAATGGTGGAAGCATGGAGCAGATCCACTCATAAGGCACACAATCAAGGGCTTTGAAAAGGTATTCCTATTGCCCAATTAGATATTTTTGTTACACACTCTTTATTTGTTGATGACACCATTTTATTTGGGTACTCTTCTCTACAACAAGCAAATCAAATTAAGGGAATCTAAGGATAAATATTCATTGGTATTTAGTCAAAAGATCAATGCACAAAAGTCTAAGGTGTATGTTTTCAATACTAGTGCTGCTGTTAAAAGAAGAATAGTTAAATTGCTAGGTCTTCAACTAACAAAGCCTCCTTGTACATACTTGGGAGTGCCTTTTTTTATGGGTGCAAATAAAACTACATATTGGGACAAGGTTATTGAAAGAAGAAAGGACAAAATATTGTCATAGAAAGCTAGATGCCTCTCAATCTTAGGAAGAATATTGAAGGTTAAATTTGTTTTGGCATCTATTCCTAACTATTATTTTGTTGTTCTAAAAGCACCTAAATTAATTATTTCACAACTAGAAAAGCTAATAAGAAGTTTCTTGTGGAGAGGTAACATTGATGATCAGAGAAATTGTTAGCTCTAATGATTTGCACCCAAGTTGAGATTAACTATAGCCAATCATGAGTAACATGGGAACTTTTCTAGGGTTGTGGGTGACCCTATAACATAAAAGTGCCTCCAAAAAAGCTGGCTCTTATTGATTTTACCTAAAACTACTTGTCTTTTGAGGAAAAGGGTAAGAAAAAAGCAATACTAAAAATGAAACTAAAACTTTGATACTATGGTAAAATACCCAAACTAACTAACAGCATGCAAAACCTGATTCTGTAACACTTTGAGTTAATAGATTGATAGAAAATATACACAACTCATCTTTGTATATCAATTACAAAAGTGATTTATGAGAAGGTGCTTATACAAGACTCTAGAAAGAAAGGAATAAATTTCATAACTTCAACTCTTGTATTGCTCACATAACTCATAACCTATAAAATAGATATTCTCTTGCAAAGAAAGGTACTTTTGAGGATACAAAAATATAGGAAAAAGAAAATATTTCACACGTATATTGATCAATTTCAAAGGGCATGTACACTAACAAGCAAGTGATTAGAAAAAAGACTGCATCAATAATATTAATTTCTCAAGATACTCACAGTTTGCATGACTGCATGAGTTACAAAATTACACTGAAATTTGATGATGAAAAACCTCCAGAAAACTGCCAATTAAGAACTGTCCCCAAAAAATGAGTTACAAAATGAATATATCTCACAACCCAAGTGGTTGCACCAAAGTAGGAGCCAACAACCACTTTAGGCTGGATGCCCTAGAAAAGCCTAGAAAAAAGGCTCTAGATTCCTCCAATACCACCTCCAACATGTGGAGAAGAAGGTTTCGGTAAAAACCAAATATCCAAGGTAAACAAAACAACCAACATAATACATTAATGACCCTAGAATTATGGAATCATGTCTCCAAACTAAAATAATTTCTCCAATATTCCCTCAACTTGTTCCTCTCCTCCTCCATTTGCATTTAAAGATAACAAAATAACTTTAAAGACTCATAGACACGCCTTGAAGTTATTTGTTTTACAATAAAATAATGCAAAAGAGGGGAAAATTCAAATTATAATCATAATTCCAATTGCAAGCTGAAGTGGCATCCACATAATACAAAATCCTCCATGTTGGCAATCAATGTGTAGACATGTATTTGTCATGCCAAACTCAAAAATATTTAAAGGAAAAAATAACTAACACCTCCCTTGGTCGAGCTTGTCTTATTTTTAAACAAAAAGACATAAAATTGCCATTTAATTCCCATCGGCTTGAACTTAGGGTAAAAACCCTAAAACAAAGCAAAGAAAAGTAAGAAGAATCTTCATACTTTCTGGAAGCTTCATGATGAAGCTAACACTGTCACTATGGGAAAAATCCCTAGCTTGAGCTTCAGCTTGGAATCTATGTATGCATGCCTTTATGGAACTTTTCTGGTGATCTGAGGAGGGAAACACAAAGGTAAATTGTCTTTAATATCAAATCTAGTTTTTATTTTTCCGCGGTGATAAATTTTTGATGTATTAATTCTGCATCTTTTAATATGGCCTGACTGCCATGGCAACTTCATTTTGGTTCTTATGAAAAAATTTGTCAGCAAAATTTCTGAAGGACTCACAATCACTTGTGAAGAACTCTCAGTCATTACAGACACCAGGATTCTAGTTGTAACTGCTATGAAAATTCCATGGTGAAGTCTAGGAAAGAAAAACTGAGTCAGGGTAAGCCCCTTATGAATAAAACTTTTGCATTCTTCTCTATTCCCTATAGTAAATTTGCTTATTCAAGCTCTGTGAATTAAAAAATGAAGAACACAGTGGTCTTATTCTTCTTAGCACAAAAAAGAGAAACTATCCAAGCTCTATTTTTCTAAAATGACAATAATATTTTTTCCTTTATGCACTCTAGATGATTTTTCTCAATTTCATCTCCAAACCTCTGTTGTAAATATATTGCATATTCTAATTTTCTGGGAATCTGAAGAAACTTGACATTTTCCTCTCCTTTTGTAGCTATTCATGGCTGTTTTGGGTTTTCACTTCCACATAGCTTTGAGTCTCCTTCATTTTTCCTCTTTATTCTCCTCCTCTAGGTAGGCACATGTCTTCTGACTACAACCCTCATTTTGAAAAAAAAGCACCATCAGGTTTTTGTCGACCCTTGAGGAAGCATTCTCATTGCGGTCTTTAAGATCAAATAGAGGCACTTTCACTAGGGTCTGTAGAAAGGAAAACCTTCTATGTTACATACATACCGCGGGTTTTCTACCTTCTGAGCCTTCATTATGCCTGGTACTAGATAGCATGACTTTGTTCCCTGATAATGACAAAAGACATCATGCTTTGATTTTATAGACAGGTACTTACTACTATGATACTTCTTATCAAGCATGCTAAACTGTGTGCATATTCTGATTATAATTGTTATCTGAAAGAGCACTTAAATCACTAGGTTGTCCTGAATAATATAACCTACAGCTTCTTGATCATGTTGACTGTTGTTTCTAGCACTGTCATGTATAGTAGTTTACTCTATCATCTTCATTGGAAACCCTTTTTAAAAAAAAAAAAATTATCCTCCTTTATCAACTGCTCAAGAATACAATGAGCATGAAAAATTAAGATGTACTTACTATTTTAAGCCTTCACAATTTTGATCATTAATCTCATTTTGACATATTCAAGAGGGAACAAATTTGAACTAACTAAGCTCATGTTTCATGTTTTGGCTCCTTTCCATGGTTAGCTTATGACTATCCTCAAAAAAACTTTGTCTCTTCATTCCAATGACCCAAATGGCATTATCTTATCTTCTGTAGGAAGTCCTATACAAAGATTTACACTGCCTTTCATGATGCACATTATTACCAATATTATATGCACCTCTATAAACACAACTTTCCATTACAGAGATTCCTTACTGTTCAATAAAATAGATACTGAAATAGATGCCAATATGATTATCTTCTCATTGTTCTGTTTGTTCCTTGATCTCTTTGTTCCTCATGTAACAACGAAAGTTGTTCACACATGGTGGCTTCTATCATGATCATATGACTATCAAGACTTTTTCTAATTTTATGCAACTAAATTGGGGGCAGCTATTCATGATCTACTTGATAATATGTCCTATATGATAGTGATTAGTGACACACTACCATATGTGATGTATGATTATTGGAGTATACCATGAAGTGATTAAATCAGTCTCATGCCTTATTAAAACAACTTGTGAACATGTTGACTCAAAAGACTAAGGTCTTGAATTCCATTAAGATATCATACACTGTTTGTTTGCAAAACACATTCATTTTTAACTGTTGTCCTTTATATGCACGCTGGGCTCAACCCCTGTGGGAGCCACACTTCACCCCATGTACTGAAACAAGAACATTGATTTCCCCATATCTGCACATGAAACAAACAGTTAGAAAAAACATATGCATATGTCTGAAGGCTTAATGGTTTCCTTTCTCTCTTTTCTTTGAACATGAGAAGTTTATAGCTTGTTTAATGCATATAAAGGTCAGTCTATACACTAGTGGGTGGATGTGTATGTAGTGTTAGAGACCGTTATTGTTTAGAGCTCAACTCTAACTCATTGTAATTCTTTCAAATGTAGGACATGGAAACTAAGAGTTACAGAGGACACAAAACAACTTGGAGTTGGGGATCATGCAAGACAACAGACTTAGACCAGTCATCAAGCAATGATTGGCCTCTTCCTCTATATATGCATCTTTTATCCTTTCAATCTATGTTTGCATATATTGCATTTATCTACATTGGACAAGCTATATCTCATGGCTTGTGTGAGATGGATTTGAAATTTTGAATCAATAAAGATTTTCTTTTAGTAATGTTTTGTGTAAATCTTTTCAATATTGTATGCATGCGTATAAATGCAACAATCTATTACTAAAAATAAACATTCTTTGATTCTTATTTTTATACTCCTGAATGCAATATAGGGAAGATTGATATGAAATGCACCATATTTTCAGCTTGAAAACACTTTAAACTTACTCAATTTGACTGAAAGTAAAAATGAGTAACATTTATGGTGACATCTGTTACATGTTTGCTTGCTAAACATTACGACCAGTTGCCTAGACTATCTATTGGGCACAAAGTCACTCAAAAACTCAGATCAAGTCTAGAAACAAATTGACACAATACTATAACTCAGTCATGATAACTCATAACTCCCTAGATTTTATTGAAAACTAAAATAGCAACAGAAAACTAACTAATTGTGTTGAAAAGAACTTAGAGAAAACTGGAAACAACAACTAAACTAAGGTGCAGTAACACTTATTGAAAGCATGAAATGCTAAACTAGCTGAAATGATATAGATCAAACCTCAAAGCAGTGCTTGAGGTGTATCCCATTGACTAGGATAGGCAGAATTTCACCATCCATCTTGGACAACTAGAATGCATTATGCTCCTTGCATTCTATGATGATAAATGGACCACTCCAGAAGCTATCAAACTTGGTATGCTTCCCTGGTCTACTTTTTAGTTCATCCCATTTAAGTACAATGTCACCTTCTTTGAAAACTCTAGCAGTTTCCCTTTTTTCAAAAACTCTTTTGGTTTGGAGTTGATGGTACTCCAAAGACTTCATGGCTTTGTCCCTAGTCTCTTCCAGTGCCATGAGTTTAGCAAATCTAACTACTAAGGGATCCTATTATTCAAACATTTCCAATTGATACATTAAATCAAGAGCTAGCAACTCTACAGATATAGGTAATCTGGCTTCCTTTCCATAAAACAACACATATGGAGAATTCCTGATAGACCTTTTGGGAGTTATTATATTTTCCCATAAGGCAGATTTCAGCTTGGTGTGCCAAGCTCTTTGATTATCCTCCATTGTTCATTTAATCATTCTGATTAAATTCTTATTTGTACTCTCAGCCAAACCATTACCCTAGGGGTAATAATTTGATGAGGTATTCAGATATATTCCATTTTTTACTGCCCAATCAGTCACTCTGATTCCTACAAATGCCAAGGCATTATCTGAAATGATGGAGTCTGGAACTCCAAATCTGGTTATTATCTCATCATAGAAATTTCATACAAAGGTTTCATTGGCTTCTTTCAAGGCTACTGCCTCTGTCCATCTTGTAAAATAGTCTGTAGCAGTGAGTACCCACTTATGCCCAACACTAGAAGGTGGGCTTATGGGTCCAATGAAGTCAATGCCCCATTTCATGAAGGGCTGCTCCACTTGAATTGGCTGCAAGGGTAGTGCTAGAAGCTTTTCCTTTCCAGCAAAAATGGCACATTTCATACATTTTTTGGCCCATGTATGGACATCCTTGAATATGGTTGGCCAATAATAACCAACCCTCATAATCTTCCATGTTGTTGTTTTTGGGGCAAAATGACCCATTGCAGTTCCATCATGGAACTCATGAAGTACTTTCTCAATTTGGTTATGATCAATACACCTTAGCAAAACACCATTGAGGTCTCTTCTAAATAAAACATTATCAATTAGAACATATGGAATGGATTGTAACCTAAAATATCTCCTCTTGGCTCTATCTAAGTGTGGTGGACATTGACCAGTTTGTAGAAAATGAGTCATATCCTGAACCCAGCTTACTGCTAATGCAGGTGCAACATTCTAATCTTGATCATCAATAACTAAAATAGCTTATGTCTCTATTTTCTGTTCACTTTCTGATGTCGAAGATAACTATTCACAAAGTCCCTTACCTCTTACCAACTTTGTGATCTTGATCTCTACATCAAACACCATGACTTTAGTAATCCATCCAACTCTTTTTTCATTAAGATCCTTACTGAGCAAGAATTCTTTCACTCTTGGATGTGCTACCATTAAGTGAATCTTATTGTTAGAAACCAATGGTTTGAATTTATTGAGGCTTCTGATGATAGCTAGAACATGTTTCTCTACAAATGAGCATTTATGCTCATAATCAGCCAATCCTTGGCTAAAAAATGCAATGGGCTGTTCTAAGCCTTCACTATTCTGTTGAACCAACATTGCTGAAATAGAGTCAATGTTGCCAAATGCATACAAGATAAAGTCTTTTGCAAAACATGGATTCACCAGTGTAGGGGTTGATGCTAAAGCCTCTTTAATGGCTTCAAAACTGTGTTTTTCCTCTCTAGTCCAACTGAAAGTTGCATTTTTCCTCAACATAATAGTCAAAGGTTGTAAAAGGTTCGCAACATCAGGTATAAATCTCCTCAAAAAATTAATTCTGCCTAAGAAACTCTACAACCCTTTCTTATGATTGGGCAAAGGTAGCTCCAGAATAGCTTTGACTCTCTCAGGGTCAATAGTGATTCATTGCTTTGACACTATGTGTCCTAACAGCTTACCCTCATGAACAACAAAGATATTTTTCTTGGGATTAAGGGAGATTCCATATTCCCTACATCTTTCAAACACTTGTTTTAAATGCTACAAATGTTGATCAACATTCTTTAAGAATATGGTGATATCATCCAGATATATCAACACTATTTTATTGATTAAGCCTTGGAAAGCCATGTCCATAGCCCTTTGAAAAGTGGCTCCAGTGTTGGACAAACTGAAAGGCATTCTCTTGTAGGCCATAGTGCCCCATTTTTGTTGTAAAGGCAGTCTTGTATTGTTCCTCGTCTTTGACCAATACTTGGTTGTAACCAGAATACCCATCAAGCAGAGAGAATCTCTCTGAACCAGCAACCACTTGGAGGATCTACTCCATGGAAGGTAGAGGATAATGGTCTTTTAGAGAGGCTCTGTTAAGACCTCTAAAATCTACACATAACCTGATTTCACCATTTTTCTTTCTAATTGGAACCAGATTAGAGACATAGGAAGTGTGCTTTTATTGGAAAAATAATCCCACCCTCAACTAAATTAGTCAATTCCTTAATCATTAAAGGTTCAAGCTTAGGGTTCAAAGGTATCTGCTTTTGCCTAACAGGCTTAGCATTAGGTTCTAGTTCTATTGTGTGCTGAGCAATTCTAGGATCAAAACCTCTCAAATCAGAATAGTCCCGAGCAAAAATATCCTAAAACTCTTGACATAAAGCAATGAAATCCTATTTATCTGATTCAGAACAAATTTTTCCAATCTTGAGAAGCTTACCTTTAAAAATCTCCAATTCTTCGTAATGCTCTTCTTTAATCTGAATACTGGTTTTATTCCTTTTCAACTGATCATCAGTACTGAAGATGGATTCTAAAGTAACCAGGCCCTTGGGAAACTTATTTGTTTTCAACTGGATAATCTGATCTTCATATTGTTGTTTCAGCTTTTCCTGATTTACAACAGAAAACTAGTCTTCCTCAAAAAAATTAGAATTTTCTCGTCACTTTCAAAGACTTGCCAATTAATGTTGTTATCTGGAATAGATGGCCTGAAAATTATCTTAACATGTGGCTATACTTTTTATTTTCTGATCTCATTAGGAATGTCAAATTGTGCACCAATTGTAGCCAATCTTTTTGCATGTTTATTCTGACTCCTAGGGACTGAAATCATATTAAATGCATCAAATTCCTCAATCATATCCCATACTCTATGCTTGTAAGCTTTCAAAGTGTCATTTTTTGTTACAGTCAACCCTCTTACCTGATTAACAATCAATTCACTGTCTCCCAATACCTGCAAACAGCTGATTCCTCTCCTCCTTTCCCATTCTAAACCTTGTATCAGTCCTTCGTACTCAACAAAATTGTTAGAACAGGAAAAGCAAATCTGAAAGCAGCATAATATATGTCACCCTGTGGTGAAATCAACATTGCACCTCCACTAGCTCCATTTTTGCTTCTAGAGCCATCAAAGTACATCTTCCATAACTCATCTTGTTGTGATAACTATTGTTCTGCTTTCTTTTCAATGTTTGGCATCTCTGGTTCATGTTCATGAAGTACATAAATGCCTAATCTAGCTTCTTGAATAAGTTCACTTGGATTATCTATGATGTTTTTTGCTGCCCACTCATTTAGCAACACCTCTGGTATACATTCAGATTGCAGTTTTTGAGCTGCAACAAGCTCACTATCTTCAAGAACAACACAATTAACATTAATTGCACTTACACATAAGGCTCAATGTGATCCTTAGCCAATGACTCACACTTAATTGTTACTTTTGTTCCATATCTGGTCCTAAAGAGCATATGGGACCAATCAGATGATAGATAACCTCCAATCTTTGCAGTGAAGTCCCTTGATAGGCACAAGGCAAAGAAAGGAGGTAAGTCAATAATGAAAACATCTTGAGGAATAGAAAAGTTTGGATAGGCATGTAATGTGAGTCCCAGATCTTTGATAACACCTACAGTGTTAACTATTGTACCATCTAGCTGAAGCACTCCTTTCTCAAGGGTCTGGTATCTCAGTCCTAATTGGTCTGCAATCTTCTTTGGCATGACTGAACTACTAGCTCCATTGTCAACCATGCAGTTGTGAACTAGTTTGTCTCCCACAATTAATGTCACATAGAAAGGAGGAGGCTTAACACCCTTTTCAGACTCTTTTCTTGGCTGTTTATTTGCTGCACATCATTTTCCTTTTGTTCATTTGTGAAAACAACCTTAACTATATCAACTGAAGGTTCATTAGTTGTTGCCTTTTCAGTTAAGGTAGACTGCAACAACTCCTTTTGACCTAGGATTGCCAAAGAATCCCACATAGACATTGTGAAGTTCATTTTTTTCATATTTTCAACAATATTAAAAGGCACTGCAAAATTTATCTTATGTTGTACTCTTGCAACAACAGGCTTAGTTTGCAAGTGAGGTTGCTCTCTAGCAGCTATTTGTGGATTCCTCTGCAAAATGCAAGGCACTTGTGATGTAGATGGTTCTGTAGCTATTGCTTTTCGTTTATCAGCTATATGTTCAAGTTCAAAGGCTCTTTTCTTTGATCTTGTGTTTGCAGCAACTGGAGAATCATTTGCATTAATTCCACAAAACTCTTCTTCTTGCCAGTTTAGAAAAGTGGCTTCAGTGGTAGACTGGTCTTGCTGTTGTAAGGATCCATCATTAGGTGGGTTCTGCTGTGAATTTGAAACACTCTATACCATCAAGGCCTGATTAATGATTATGTTTGAACAAGTGGCCTAATTATGAGGTTGGTTGCAAGGATAACACCATTCATAATTTGCAGCCAAGTTATTATGACCAAGAACAATATCCTTGGCTGCATTAATAAGAGCAGGGTTATAAACTTAAAAGGGCCTCGGGTTAATATTTTGTCTTGGTCCCTGATAATTGCCTTGATAAGGTTGTCTATTACCCTGATATTGTTGTTGTTGAGGCCTATTATATGACTGTTGTTTCTCTAAATTTACCAGTTTATTGTTGATGAGGCTGTAACAGCTGGAAAAGGTGTAAAAGATAGTATTTGGAGTGGCATACTAGGTTCTATCTCAGGAAATATTGGCATTGGTGGTCTAGGGGCAATCTTACCTACCTGAATTAAATAATTTTCTACCCTTATTGTTATTTCGTAAGCATTAGGTAGAGATACCCCCCACTAACTGTGTCATCACTGCTATCTCACTATTTATAGCTTTCAAATAATACAAAAAGGCATGTTCAGGAGAAAGCCTCACAGTAGCTAGAATTCTATCCCAAGTTCTTTGGAATCTGAAATTAAAATCTGGCATATGCTCCTGAGGAGCTCTTTTTATAGTCGTTAATTGTTCAACTAATGACAAGTGACCAAATTTGTCCTGAAATTGCTTATGCAACTTGTTCCCTAATTCATCCCAAGTTGCAATTGACCCAACTTGTAGACCTCTAAACCATTGTAATGCTTTTCCCTTAAAGGAGGTTGCAAGCAATATGATAGCTACATTCTCTTGGGTTATATGGTGAACCCCACAAAGAGATGCCACATCTTTGATGTGTTCAATATGAGTAGTTTGATCCTCTCCTGTGAAAAAAGGTAAAATCTTCAAGGTTGCTACAAGAATATCATCATGTTGGGCCAGATTCAATGGACTGCCTCCATTGAATGGCACAAAGGGTTGATTTATGGCCATTTGCACAGCTTCAGGCTGATTGACCTGAGCTGAAAAACTAGGAATAGAGGTTGTAACAACAACTGAACTAGATTTTAAAGTTGGTCTAAAATTTGGTGGGGTTGATTGAACCCTCTTTGAAATGGACACTCTCTTAACAGACCTACTATGCCTTCTAGGTGGAGATAACTGCAGATATTCAAAGGTTTATGAACTTCTAGTCTGAATCCTTTTCATGTAAAGCTTCACAGTACTAGTTTTAAGTTCTTCCCACAATGAAAGTTGCCAGATATGCAAAAAATTTCCTCTCAAAGGCTTGAAAAATGTTGGCAGCATATCAGAACCA
>VDFB02205863.1:90531-117178 GCA_007258455.2 Sequoia sempervirens
AAAATAAGAACATTGATTTCCATGTATCTGCACATGAAACAAACAGTTAGAAAAAACATATGCATATGTCTGGATATTTGATGATTTCTTTTCTCTTTTTCCTTTGAACATGAGTAGCTTATAGCTTGTTTAATGCATGTAAAGGGCAGTCTATACACTAGTGGGTGAATGTGTATGTAGTGTTAGAGATCATCATTGTTTAGAGCTCTGATCTAACCCATTGCAATTATTTTAGATGCAAGACATGGAAACTAGGAGTTACAAAGGATGCAAAACAACTTGGAGTTGGGGATCATGTAGGACAACAGACTTAGACCAGTCATCATGCAATGGCTTGCCTCTTCCTCTATATATGCATCTTTTGTTGTTTCAATCCATTTGTGTATATATTGCATTTTATCTACTTTCGACAAGCTATATCTCACGGCTTGTGTGAGATAGATTTGAACTCTTGAATCAATAAATATTTTCTTGCAACAATGTTTATGTAAATCTTTTCAATATTGTATACATCTGTATAAATGTAACAATCTATTACTGAAAATAAACATTCTTTGATTCTTATGTTTATACACCTGAATGCAATATAGGGAAGATTGATATGAAATGCACCTTATTTTTAGCTTGAAAACACTTTAAACTCACTCAATTTGACCATAAGTAAAAATGAGTAAAATTTCTGGTGACATCTGCTGCATGTTTGCCTTCTAAACACTAGGTCCAATTGCCTAGACTATCCATTGGGCACGAGGTCGTTCAGAAACTCATATCAAATATGAAAAATGACTTGACTCAATACTGTAACTTAATCATGATAACTCAGAACTCCCTGGAGTTTATTGAAAACCAAAACAATAACAGAAAACTAACTAATTGTGCTAAAAAGCACTTAGGGAAAACTGGAAACAACAACTAAACTAAGGTGCAACAACACTTATTGAAAGCATAAAATGCTAAGCTAGTTGAAATAACATAGATGAAACCTCAAAGCAGTGCTTGAGGTGTATCCCATTGACTGGGATAAGCAGAATCTCAACATCCATCTTGGACAACTGGCATGCATTGTGTTCCTTGCATTTTGTGATGATAAATTGACCACTCCAAAAGCTTTCAAACTTGGTATGCTTCCTTGGCCTGCTTTTCAGCTCATCCCATTTGAGTATAATGTTACCTTCTCTGAAAACTCTAGCAGTTGCCCTTTTATCAAAAACTTTTTTTATTTTGGAGTTGATGATACTCCAAAGACTTCATGGCTTTGTCCCTAGTCTCTTCCAGCTCCATGAGCTGAGCAAATATGACTACTAAGGGATCATGTTCTTCAAACATCTCCAACTGATGCATTAAATCAAGAGCCAGTAGCGTTACAAATATAGGCAGTCTGGCTTCTTTACCATAAACCAACACATATGGATAATTCCTAATAGACCTTTTGGGAGTTATCCTATCTTCCCATAAGGAAGATTTCAGCTTGGTGTGCCAAGCTATTTGATTATCCTCCATTGTTCGTTTAATGATTCTGATTAAATTCTTATTTGTACTCTCATCCAAACCATTACCCTGAGGGTAATAATTTGATGAAGTGTTAAGATATATACCATTTTTCACTGCCCAATTAGCCACTCTGATTCCCATGAATGCTAAGGCATTATCTGAAATGATGGAGTTTGGAACTCCAAATCTGGTTATTATCTCATCATAGAAATTTAATACAGAGATTTCATTGGCTTCTTTCAAGGCTACTGCCTCTGTCCATCTTGTAAAATAGTCTGTAGCGGTGAGTACACACTTATGCCCAGCACTAGAAGATGGGTTTATGGGTCCAATGAAGTCAATGCCCCATTTCATGAAGGGTTGCTTCACTTGAATTGGTTGCAAGGGTAATGTTGGCAGCTTTTCCTTTCCAGCAAAAATTGCACATTTCACACATTTTTTGGCCCATGCATGGGTATCCTTCAACATGGTTGGCCAGTAATAACTAGCCCTCATAATCTTCCATGCTGTTGTTTTTGGGGAAAAATGACCCCTGAAGTTCCATCATGGAACTCATGAAGTACTTTCTCAATCTGATTATGATCAATACACCTTAGCAAAACACCGTTGAGATCTTTTCTGAATAGAACATTGTCAACTAGAACATATGGAACCGATTGTAATCTGAAATATCTCCTCTTGGCTCTGTCTAAGCCTGGTGGACATTGAACAGTCTGTAGAAAATGAGTCATATCCTGAATCCAACTTGCTAATAGTGCAAGTGCAACATTCTAATCTTGATCATCAGTAACTAAAACAACTTATGTCTCTATTTTCTGTTCACTTTCTGATGTCAAAGCTAACTGTTCACAAAGTCCCTTACCTCTTACCAACTTTGTGATCTTGATATCTACATCAAACTCCATGACCTTAGTGATCCATCCAACTCTTTTTTCATTAAGATCCTTACTGAGCAAGAATTCTTTCACGCTTGGATGTGCCACCATTAAGTGAATCCTGTTATTGGAAACTAAAGGCTTTAATTTTTTAAGGCTTTTTATGACAGCCAGAACATGTTTCTCCATGAATGAATATCTCTGCTCATAATCAACCAATCCTTGGTTGAAAAATGCAATGGGTTGTTCTAAGCCTTCACTATTCTACTGACCCAACATTGCTGAAACATAATCAATGTTGCCAAATGCATACAGGATAAAATATTTTGTAAAATCTAGATTCACTAGTGTAGGGGCTGATGCTAAAGCCTCTTTAATGGCTTCAAAACTGCATTTTTCCTCTCTAGTCCAGCTGAAAGCTGCATTTTTTCTCAACATAGCAGTCAAGGGTTGTAAAAGGTTCGTAACATCAGGAATAAATCTCCTCAAAAAAATAATTCTGCCTAAGAAACTCTATAGCCCTTTCTTGTGATTGGGAAAAGGCAGCTCCAAAATAGCTTTGAATCTCTCAGGGTCAATAGTGATTCCTTGCTTTGACACTATGTGTCCTAACATCTTACCCTCATGAACAACAAAGATACTTTTCTTGGGATTAAGGGAGATTCCATATTCCCTGCATCTTTCAAACACTTGTTTTAAATGTTGCAGATGTTCATCAACATTCTTTGAGAATATGGTGATATCATCCAGATATATCAACACTATTTTATTGATTAAGCCTTGGAAAGCCATGTCCATAGCCCTTTGGAAAGTGGCTCCAGCATTGGACAGGCTGAAAGGCATTCTCTTGTAGGCCATAGTGCCCCATTTTGTTGTAAAGGTAGTCTTGTATTGGTCCTCTTCTTTGACCAATACCTGGTTGTAACCAGAGTACCTATAAAGCAGAGAGAATCTCTCTGAACCAGCAACCACTTGGAGGATCTGCTCCATGGAAGGTAAAGGATAATGGTCTTTTAGAGATGCTCTGTTAAGGTCTCTAAAATCTACACATAACCTAATTTCACCATTTTTCTTTCTAACCAGAACTAGATTAGAGACCCAGGAAGTGTGCTTAATTGGAAAAATAATCCCACCCTCAACTAACTTAGTCAATTCCTTAAGCATTAAAGGTTCAAGCTTAAGGTTCAAAGGTCTCTACTTTTTCCTAACAGGCTTAGCATTAGGTTATAGTTCTATTGTGTGGTAAACAATTCTAGGATCAAAACCTCTCAAATCAGAATAGTCCCAAGCAAAAATATCCTGAAACTCTTGACATAAAGCAATGAAAGCCTATTTATTGGATTCAAAATAATTTTTTCCAATCTTGAGAAGCTTACATTTAAAAATCTCCAGCTCTTCATAATTCTCCTCTTTAATCTAAATACTAGGTTTATTCCTTTTCAGCTAATCATCAGTACTGAAAATGGATTCTAAAGTAACCAGGCCCCTGGGCAACTTATTTGTTTTCAATTGGATAATCTGATCTTCATATTGTTGTTTCAGCTTTTCCTAATTTACAACATAAAATTGGTTTTCCTCAAGTAAAAAACTTAGAATCTACTCGTCACTTTCAAAGACTTTCCAATTAATGTTGTCATCTGGAATATATGCCCTGACAATTATCTTAACATGTGGCTATACTTTTTCTTTTATGATCTCATTGGGTATATCAAATTGTGCACCAATTGCAGCTAATCTATCTGCATGTTTATCCTGACTCCTAGGGACTAAAATTAGATTAAAGGCATCAAATTCCTTGATCATATCCCATACTCTATGCTTGTAAGCTTTCAAAGTGTCATTTTTTGTTGCATTCAACCCTCTTACCTGATTAACAATCAATTCACTATCTCCCAATACCTGCAAATAGCTGATTCCTCTCCTCCTTTCCCATTCTAAGCCATGTATTAGTCCTTCATACTCAGCAGAATTGTTAGAATAGGAAAAGGAAAATCTGAAAGAAGCATAATATCTATCACCCTATGGTGAAATCAACATTGCACCTCCACCAGCTCCATTTCTACTTTTGGAGCCATCAAAGTACATTTTCCATAACTCAACTTGTTGTGATAACTGTTGTTCAGCTTTCTTTTCAATGTTTGGCATCTCTGTTTCAGGTTCATGAAGTACATAAATTCCCAATCTAGCTTCTTGAATAAGTTCACTTGGATTATCTATGATGTTTTCTGCTGCCCACTCATTTAGCAGCACCTCTGGTATAAATTCATATTGCAGTTCTTGAGCTGCAACAAGCTCATTGTCCTCAAGAACAACACAATTAACATTAATTGCACTTGGCACATAAGGCTCAATGTGATCCTTGGCCAATGAATCAGACTTAATTGTTACTTTTGTTCCATATATGGACCTAAAGAGCATATGGGACCAATCAGATGATAGATAACCTCCAATCTTTGCAGTGAAGTCCCTTGATAGGCACAAGGCAAAGAAAGGAGGTAAGTCAATAATGAAAACATCTTGAGGAATAGAAAAGTTCAGACAGGCATGTAATGTGAGTCCCAGATCTTTGATAACACCCACAGTATTAACTATTGTACCATCTAGCTGAAGCACTCCTTTCTCAAGGGGTTGGTATTTCAGTCCTAACTGGTCTGCAATCTTCTTTGGCATGATTGAACTACTGGCTCCGCTATCAACCATGTAGTTATGAACTAATTTATCTCCCACATTTAATGTCACATAGAAAGGAGGAGGCTTAAGGCCCTTTTCAGACTCCTTTCTTGGCTGTTTATTTTGTTGCACATCATTATCCTTTTGTTCATTTGTGAAAATAGCCTTAACTATATCAACTGAAGGTTCATTAGTTGTTTCCTTTTCAGTTAAGGCAGATTGCAACAACTCCCTTTGACCTGGGATTGCCAAAGAATCCCACATAGACATTGTGATGTTCATTTTTTTCATATTCTCAACAATATTAAAAGGCACTACAAAATTTATCTTATGTTGTACTTTTGCAACACCAAGCTCAGTTTGCAAGTGAGGTTGCTCTCTATCAGCAATTTGTGGATTCCTCTGCAAAATGCAAGGCACTTGTGATGTAGATGGTTCAGTAGCTACTGCTTTTCCTTTATCATCTGCCTGCTCAAGTTCAAAGGCTCTTTTCTTTGCTCGTGTTTGCAGCAATTGGAGAATCATTTGCATTAACTCCACAAAACTCTTCTCCCTGCTAGTTTAGAAGAGTGGCTTCATTGGTAGACTGGTCTTGTTGTTGTAAGGATCCATCATTAGGTGGGTTATGTTGTGAATTTGAAACACTATGTACCATCAAGGCCTGATTAATGATTATGTTTGAACAAGTGGCATGATTATGAGGTTGGTTGCAAGGATAGCACCATTCATAATCTACAGCTAAGTTATTATGAACAAGAACAATATCCTTGGTTGCATTAATAGGAGCAGGGTTATAAACTTGAAAGGGCCTTGGGTTAATATTTTGTCTTGTTCCCTAATAATTGCCTTGATAAGGCTATCTATTACCCTGATATTGTTGTTGTTGACCCTGATAAGGCTGATTTATAGCTTGATTTTGTGGTTGATAAGGCCTATTGTATGACTGTTGTTTTTCTAGATTCACTAGTTTATTGCCAAAAGTCTGCAATAAATTCTTAATTTCTTGAAGTTCCTAAGATGAGCTTGCTGAGGCATTTTCTTGATTTACAACAGTTGGAACAACAACTGATGATACTGGAACGACTGGAAAAGGTGTAAAAGATGGTATTTGGAGTGGCATACTAGGTTGTATCTTAGGAAATATTGGCATTGGTGGTCTAGGGGCAATCTTGCATGCCTGAATCAAACAATTTTCTGCCCTTATTGCTACTTCATAAGCATCTGGTAGAGATACCCCTCCCATTCACTATGTCATCACTGTTATCTCACTATTTATGGCTTTCAAATAATACAAAAAGGAATGTTCAGGAGAAGGCCTCATAGTAGTTGGCATTCTATCCCAAGTTTTTTGAAATCTAAAATTAAAATCTAACATCTGCTCCTGAGGAGCTCTTTTTATAGTCGTCAACTGTTCAACTAATGACAAGTGATTAGATTTGTCCTGAAATTGCTTATGCAACTTATCCCCTAATTCATCCCAAGTTGCAATTGACCCAACTTGTAGACCTCTAAACCATTGTAATGCTTTTCCCTTAAAGGAGGCTGCAAGCAATCTGACAGCTTAATTCTCTTGGGTTATATGGTGAACCCCACAAAGAGATGCCACATCTCTGATGTGTTCAATCGGAGTAGTTTGATCCTCTCTTGTGAAAAAAGGTAAACTCTTCAAGGCTACTATAGGAATATCATCATGTTGGGCCAGATTCAATGGACTGCCTCCAATGAATGGCACAAAGGGCTGATTTCTGGCCATTTGGACAACTTGAGGCCAATTAACCTGAGCTAAAAAAATAGGAATAGAGGCTGTAACAACAACTAAAATAGCTTTTAAAGCTGTTCTAAATCTTGGTAGGGTTGATTGAACCCTCTTTGAAATGGACACTCTCTTAACAGATCTACTCTGCCTTCTAGGTGGAGATAACTGCAAATATTCAAAGGTTTCTGAACTTCTAGTTTGAATCCTTTTCATTTAAAGCCTTTTAGCACTAAATTTAAGTTTTTTCCCACAGTGAAAGTCGCCAGATATGAAATATTTTTCCTCTCAAAGGCCTAAAAATGCTGGTAGCATATCAAAACCAACAATATCTTATGCTTTTTCTAAACTGTTTGATTCGATAGTCCCACCGAACATGCCAAAATTGTTAGCTATAATGATTTGCACCCAGGCTGAGATTAAGTACAACCAATCATGAGTAACATGGGAACTTTTCTAGGGTTGTGGGTGACCCTATAACAGAAAAGTACCTCCAGAAAAGTTGGCTCTTATTGATTTTACCTAAAACTACCCGTCTTTTGAGGAAAAGGGTAAGAAAAATGCAATACTAAAAATGAAACTAAAACTTTGATACTATGGTAAAATACCCAAACTAACTAATGGCATGTAAAACATGATTCTTTTACACTTTGAGTTAATAGATTGATAGAAAATCTACATAACTCATCTTTGTATATCAATTACAAAAGTGATTTATGAGAAGGTGCTTATATAAGACTCTAGAAAGAAAGGCCGAATAAATTTCATAACTTAAACTCTTGTATTGGTCACACAACTCATAACCTGTAAAATAGATATTCTCTTGCAAAGAAAGGTACTTTTAAGGATACAAAAATACAGGGAAAAGAAAATATTTCACAAGTATACTGATCAATTTCAAAGGGTATGTACACTAACAAACAAGTGATGAGAAAATAGACTGAATCAATACTATTAGATTCTCAAGATACTCATAGTTTGCATGACTGCATGAGTTACAAAATTACACTAAAATCTGATGATGAACAATTTGCCAATTAAGAACTGTCCCCAAAAAATGAGTTACAAAATGAATATATCTCACAACCCAAGTGGTTGCACCAAAGTAGGATCCAACAACCACTTTGGGTCGGATGCCCTCGAAAATCCTAGAAAAAGGGCTCTATATTACTCCAATACCACCTCCAACATGTGGGGAAAAAGGTTTTGGTCAAAACCAAATACCCAAGGTAAACAAAACAACCAACATAATACATTAATGACCTTAGAATTATGGACTCATGTCTCCAAACTGAAATAACTTCTCCAATATTACCTCAACTTGTTCAACTCCTCCTCCATTTGCATTTAAAGATAACAAAATAAATTTAAAGACTCATAGAAACACCTTGAAGTTATTTGTTTTACAATAAAATAATACAAAAGAGGGAAAATTTCAAATTATAATCATAATTCCAATTGCAAGCTGAAGTGGCATCCACATAATACAAACTCCTCCATGTTGGCAATCAATGTGTAGACATGTATTTGTCATGCCAAACTCAAAAATATTTAAAGTCAAAAATAACTAACACCTCCCTTGGTCGAGCTTGTCTTATTTTTAAACAAAAAGACATAAAATTTCCATTTAATTCCCATTGGCTTGAACTTAGGGTAAAAACCCTAAAACAAAGCAAAGAAAAGTAAGAAGAATCTTCATACTTTCTGGAAGCTTCATGATGAAGGTAACACCGCTGCTATGGGAAAAAGCCATAGCTTGAGCTTCAGCTTGGAATCTCTGTATGCACACCTTTATGGAACTTTTCTAGTGATCTGAGGAGGGAAACACAAAGATAAATCATCTTTAATATCAAATATGGTTTTTATTTTTCGACAGTGATAAATTTTTGATGTAATAATTCTGCATCTTTTAACATGGCCTGATTGCCATGTCAACTTCATTTTGGTTCTTATGAAAAAATTTTCTGGCAAAGTTTCTAAAGGACTCATAGCCATTTGTGAAGAACTCTCAGTATTTATCGACGCCAGGATTCTAGCTGTAACTGCTATGAATATTCCATGGTGAAGTCTGGGAAAGCAAAATCGAGTCAGGGTAAGCCCCTTATGAATAAAACTTTCACATTCTTCTCTATTCCTTGTAGTAAGTTTGCTTATTCAAGCTCTGTGAATTAAAAAATGAAAAACACAGTGGTCTTATTCTTCTTAGCACAAAAAAGAGAAACTATCCAAGCTCTATTTTTCTAAAATGAAAATAATACTTTTGCCTTTATGCACTCTAGATGATTTTTCTGAATTTCATCTCCAAACCTCGGTTGTAAATATATTGCATATTCTAATTTTTGGGAATCTAAAGAAACTTGACATTTTCCTTTCTTTTTATAGCTATTCATGGCCGTTTTGGGTTTTCACTTCCACATAGCTTTGAGTCTCCTCCATTTTTCCTCTTTATTCTCCTCCTCTGGGTAGGCACATGTCTTCTAACTACGACCCTCATTTAAAAAAAAAGCATCATCAGGTTTATGTCGACCCTTGAGGAAGCATTCTCATTGCGGGCTTTGAGATCAAAGAGAGGCAATTTCACTAGGATTTGTAGAAAGGAAAACCTTCCATGTTACATACAGGCCGTGGGTTTTCTACCTTCTGAGCCTTCATTCTGACTGGTACTGGACAGTGACTTTGTTCCTCGATAATGACAAAAGACACCATGCTTTGATTTTATAGACAGGTACTTACTACTATGATACTTCTTATCAAGCATGCTAAACTATGCCCATATTCTAATTATAATTGTTATCTAAAAGAGAACTTAAATCACTAGGTTGTCCTGAATAATACAACCTACAGCTTCTTGATCATGCTAACTATTCTTTCTAGCACTGTCTTGTATAGTAGTTTACTCTATCATCTTCATTATAAACCCTTTTTTAAAAAAAAAAAATTATCTTACTTTATCAACTGCTCAAGAATACAATGAGCATGAAAAATTAAGATGTACTTACTATTTTAAGCCTTCGCAATTTTGATCATTAATCTCATTTTGACATATTCAAGAGGGGACAAAGTTGAACAAACTAAGCTCTTGTTTCATGTTTTGGCTCCTTTCCATGGTTAGCTTATGACTATCCTAAGAAAAACTCTGTCTCTTCATTCCAATGACCCCAATGGCATTATCTTATCTTCTGTAGGAATTCCTATACAAATATTTACACTGCCTTTCATGATGCACATTATTACCAATATTATATGCACCTCTATAAACACAACTTTCCATTATAGAGATTCCCTACTCTTCAATAAAATAGATATTGAAATAGATGCCAATATGATTATCTTATCATTGTTATGTTTGTTCCTTGATCTCTTTGTTCCTCATGTAACAACGAAAGTTGTTCACACATGGTGGCTTCTATCATGATCATATGACTATCAAGACTTTTTCTGATTTTATTCAATTGAATTGGGGGTAGTTATTCATGATCTACTTACTTGATAATACGTCCTGTATGATAGTGATTAGTGACACACTGCCATATGTGATGTATGATCATTTGAGTATACCATGAAGTGATTAACTCAGTCTCAGGCCTTGTTAAAACAACTTGTGAACATGCTGACTCAAAAGACTAAGGTCTTGAATTCCATCAAGATATCATACACTGTATATTTGCAAAACACATTCATTTTTAATTGTTGTCCTTTATATGCATGTTGGGCTCAACCCTTGTGGGAGCCACACTTCACCCCACGTGCTGAAACAAGAACATTGATTTCCCTGTATCTGCACATGAAACAAACAGTTAGAAAAAACATATGCATATGTATAAAGGCTTAATGGTTTCCTTTCTCTCTTTTCTCTGAACATGAGCAATTTATATCTTGTTTAATGTATATAAAGGGTAGTCTATACACTGGTGGGTGGATGTGTATGTAGTGTTAGAGACCGTCATTGCTTAGAGCTCAACTCTAACTCATTGTAATTCTTTCAGATGCAGGACATGGAAACTAAGAGTTACAGAGGATGCAAAACGACTTGGAGCTGGGGATCACGCAGGACAACAAACTTAGACCAGTCATCGGGAAATGACTGGCCTCTTCCTCTATATATGCATATTTTATCCTTTCAATACATTTGTGTATATATTGCATTTATCTACATTGGACAAGCTATATCTCATGGCTTGTGTGAGATAGATTTGAACTTTTGAATCAATAAAGATTTTCTTTCAGTAATGTTTTGTGTAAATATTTTCAATATTGTATGCATGCGTATAAATGCAACAATCTATTACTGAAAATAAACATTCTTTGATTCTTATGTTTATACTCCTGAATGCAATCTAGGGAATATTGATATGAAATGCACCATATTTTCAGCTTGAAAACACTTTAAACTTACTCAATTTGACTGAAAGTAAAAATGAGTAATAGAAATATACCCTTAATTTCTCTGGATAAAATGTGTACAAAGAGAGGGGGAGTTGGTCTTCACAATCTAATGGCAAGGAACATGGCTTTAGGAGCCATATTGGTTTGGAAAATGTACACAAAGACAAATGCAAAGTGGTGCTCAGTAATGCAAGCTAAGTATCTTGATAATGATTAGCCAATAAGAATTCTAACAACTGCAAATCCCCCAACTGGGTTAGCTATGTGGAACTTCTTGGTGTCATGCAAAGAGGTAAGTTTTCCCTTTATAACATGGGAAGTAAATAATGGGGAAGATGTTAATTTTTGGAAAGATTCTTGGAATGGGTATCCATCTCTGAGCTCATTTCAAGAGCTACAAACATCAAAAAGGATTATTTCATCTTCTTGGGGAATAAAGCTAATTGATTATGTAGAATCAGTGGATGTAAGTACAGGCAATGTGCATTGGAAATATTTTTCACAGTTAGCTATTCACAATAATGAAAAGGTTTTTTTGATAACCACCTTGAAAAGTAGATTGGTAATCATATCAAACACAAAGGAAAGAATAATTTGGGAAACTTCAAAGAATGGTCATTATATAGTAAAGCAAGGCTATAAAACAATTATTAGTCGGAAAATGTAAGCTTAGAAACAAAGGGCCTATTCTTTTTATTGGAATCCAATGGTGTTACCAAAAGCAGGTAGTTTTGCATGGTTGACTTTAAGAAATCAAATCCTAACAAGTGATAAATTAGTCAAAATAGGATTGTCACATCCCTTTAAATGTGTTATGTCTTGAGGAATTTGAATGTGTGGACCACATATTTTTCCAATGCTTATTTTCACAAGACTGTTGGAATTACATCATAAAGAAGCTAAATTATTGCTACACTTTCCCTAGGTCTCTTTGGAATTTGTTTACAACTTGGCCAGTCCTATATAAGTCAGATTTTTTTCTTGTATTTGGTAGATTATATCAGCTATTTTAATATGGAATATTTGGTGGGAACAAAATAGGAGAATATTCAGAAAGGAAGTCTCATCTCTTGAGCAAGTGCAAGCAAAAATTGAAAAAGCAATTTCTGAACTGACAAACTTGTATGTGCAAACTCATAAAAAGATCTCATCTCTTTTTACAAGTTGGGATAATGCTATCTTGAAGGAATGGAGTTATATTGTTCTCCCATTTAAAGGTAATCTTTGTCATTCTTCAGCTCAAAAGGTTGATAGGAAGTCAGTAAAATGGCATCCTACTCAATAAGGTTTCTGGAAACTAAACTTTGGCGAGGCATCAAGAGGCAATCTGGGTTTGTCAAGTGTTGGAATTTGTATTTGTTCTAGTAAAGGTGAGCTAGTAGCAGCAAAAGTAATCCACCTCCCTTATGGAACAAATAATTTGGTAGAGGCTCAAGCTCTTCTTCAGGGTGCGAATCTGGTGTATCAGCTTGGAATTAAGAATTTACATGTTGAACTTGAGGGAGACTCTTTGTTAATAATAAATGCTTGTAAAGAAAAACATATACACAACTGGCAGCTGAATTACATTCTTTAGAAAGTTTGGTTGATGTTTGAGAATTTCCAATCATTACTCTTATCCCATGTATACTGTGAAGGGAATCAGCTAGCAAATTGTTTAGCAAATATGGGTTGTGATCAACAAGATTTCAATTTTGCAATAGGAAATAATTCTATGTCATCCTTCCCCAAATTGGCATAAATAATTCAGAAAGAAGGTTTATAAAGTATAGGCAAGTGTTAGTAATTTGCTTTGTGTTGCGTTATACATCTCTGAAACTTGTTTTAGCTAAAATTTGGGAAGCTTATCTGCTTGTAAGGACTCGGTTGCTGCTAGTATAACATCACCAATTCCGTGTGAAATCTAATGTGACATGGGAATATCCTTAGTTCTTTTCATTATATGGTGGGAGATACGTAGCAGTGTCAAAAAATTAAGAGCTATCAAAGGTTTAAGTGGCCAGTGTATTGATTGAAGGCTAAAGTTAAATGTGCCTAGATATTTATCCAATCCTTCTTCGAAAGTATTTCTACTAACTATTTTTTGAATGAAAATATTTATATCATATTATTGCAGGGGTATGGGCCACGAAGTAGATTGATGAAGTGAATCTATCATTTGTGTGGGCGATTGTAAACTTGCATAACCATGACGAAAAGACTGTTCAAATGCAGTCACTTTAGACGTCATTCTACTCACAAGCATGTGGTGGGAATAAGTTATACATTCCCCTTTGTTAAGTCTTCATCCATAAAGCAGTGACAAAAGGTTGAGTAAATTGGACATTTTGTAGTCCTCTGTATACAACGCCATCAAATCATTCGAGAGTAGCAGAATTCAAGGTATTTGCAGCAGATATTGGACAATAATGCAATTTTGTAATCTTTATTTTATGATAGTCTCAATTGGGAGAATAGCTTCAGCACAGGTTTTTGGGTTTAAATTTGGATGGATCCATATTTGGATATACATGGTCTTTGTAATGGGATATGGGATTTAGGGGAGCTAGTTTTCTTTGTCATTCAATTTTGGTTTGAGCATCCAAAAATGTGAACTCGGATGATAAAAGTCGTTGATTGAACTATTTATACATGTATAAACTTAAATTTATATTAATATATTCAGGCATATTGCTTTTTGCCAAATATATATATATAGAGAGAGAGAGAGAGAAGTAATTCTATACATATCTTTCATCTCATCCTTATAAGTGAAAGGGTACTTTTTGTAAGTAAAGCTAACTTTTAGAAGATAGATTTTTACAAAATTAGCATAAAGATAGGAGCAAGATAGAAAGATTGTTATAGAATGATTGTTTCCATTGAATTCATGGAAATAGTTCAAGTGTTCTAGTTATTCTATTTTATATTTTACTTTAAGGATTAAAATGAAACTATTTTGTTTAGATAAACAATTCTAAATAAAGTGTAGATATTTATTAGTGATTTAGACGTATCTTCCATCTCATCATCATAAGTGATAAGAATACATTTTGTAAGCAAAGATATTTTTTTTGAAGATAGACTATTACTAAATTAACATAAAGATAGGAGCAAGATAGAAAGGTCGTGACATATTGAATATAGTTAATTTTTGTGCAATTGTGAGTAATGTAGAATTTGGAGGTTACCTTGTAAGTATTTTCAAAGGAATAGGAAATTGGTTTGAAGGTGTAATTATTTGTGTATGCTTTTGAATTTTTATTTTTTCATTATTATAAAATTTATGCAATGTTATTTAGCATTAGGATATAATCACTAGATATTTTGAAAATTATTCACATACCCTACAATATGTAGTGAGAATTATTGCAATATGCTTTATATATATATATATACATGAGATTAAATATTTTGATAATGTTCAAAGAAACCTCTTAGGTGCTACTTTTTCACTAGCATTGGACTAGTTACAATAAACACTTTATGGAATGTGATGCTTGATAAATTAGTAGACAATATTACCCTTTTTTATGTTCGTCAACATATGCCATGAGGATAGTTCTATCAACCCTTTATTTAAGTCATTTAAACTACATATAAAGAGAAATTATATAGAGCCAATGCCAATGCAAATACATTTTTATTTTATATTACTAATGTACCCCAAATATAATTCATTAAAGAGAAACCTAAATTCAAGGAATGGATAAACAATCTAAGCCAATTTAAAGATGTTTTGAGAATGGAATTTTAGAAACCATGCAAATTAAATATCATTTTGACAAGGAAGGTATTGGATATCTACCTCCACATCTTGTAAATTCCACAAAGAAATATCATTGGAAAACTGAAGCTTTGTACACATGAAATATTTGGAGGAAACATTTTTGTCACCCTTCCTACATCTACAAATTGATGAATTTATGTTTGGGACATTTAACTCCTTTGATGTACATTATTTACAAAATTTTAATTTTATATAAATCCCTATTTATATATCCCTCCTACCATTATGCTCAATACCCTCCTCATGTCATAAATGAGTGATCATACTTTTGAGAACCCATCCCTTATTTCAAAGATATATAAAAGACAAACTATTCTTGTAGTGGGTGACACAAAGACAACTTTCACAATGAATTTTGACACAATTAATCATGAACATTTATTTTAACTTATGTGTAATTTTCATCATTTTCAAACTTTATATTTGTTTTACACTTACCTTTGTGTTTTTCCCTCTATAAATTTGGGACTATGCAAAGTATTATAAATTTCCGCAAGATATATCATTTAGTGGACCAAAAATATATTTTCTTTGGCCTTTTGATTATGCATAATTTTCAATGTTCCTCCTTAAATTATCATGACCTTAGTCATCACCACTTTTTTGTTTTCTTTTGTGTTGCCTTTGCATTTTTATTTATAATTTTACCTTTTTTATAATTTACAGCATCTCATTAATAATTATATAGATGTTTCCATCACCAAACATTTATTCTTACATATTAATTTCTTTGGCCTTATTACCTAAATTTCTCTTTTACAATTTATTGGCTCTAACTTTCCTTCTCATATTTTACTTTTCATATCTAAAACACCTTACTTCCCCACGTATGGGAATCTATATGAACTAAGCACCTCAACTTCACTCAAAAAATAGAAAATAAGTGAAACATTATTTTATCTCACATCATGGCATTGGGCCAAGAAGATAATATTTCACATGAAATTTATCATATTATTTATTCTTGATAACATATTAGAAAAAAAATCATGTTATTTTACATAATCACATCTTAAATATGACATTGTTTATATCATCCTTACATGATAATATTTTCCACAATACTAAAAAAGCCAACACATACCATACACTTGATATCCATGGATATACACACATGGGGCCAATTGATATAGGGAAAAACCATTTTTGTATTCTTACATGATCTGTAACAATTAAATCAGTTAAATAATACTTTGTGGGTTGTTGCATTTCGATATATTTGATTATTATGTTATTAAAAATATTTTCTCCTCTCCTCAAATTTAGTGCATGATGACATCTCACACTATGGGGCATATTTTACCTATTATAGCATTCTCATATTTACATGTTGTTATGGTTATAAATGTAGGAGTTGATAGTGAACTCCAAGGAAGTGATAGTGAGCTCCCACAACCTAGGATCACCTTCCAAAAGAGAGTACATAGGGAAAGAGAATAACTTGTTTGATATATATGCAATAATGTACAATGATCAGTAATGGATCAATGAATAGTACATCTCCTATTGATTACAAATTTACAAGAGGCCTTTCTTATATAGGCAAGGTGAGAGGTAGAATTAGGAAAGATCATGGAAAGTGTCTTAATCTTATTACATGAGACAACTAACATAACAAATATTAAATGACCTAGGACACAAGAAGTAAATGACAAGATAAGATCTAATGACAACTAAAACTTCTAAAAATATTCCTAGGACCTAAGTAAACTTAACATGTGAATAGGACCTACTAGGTGAGTTAGCTATGTAAAATACTTTATTCACACCAACAATATATGTCATTGGGGCCACACTAGTGTTGATTTCATGATTTCCTTATGTATCATAAATCCATTTACTCTAGATTTTGCATGGTGTAAATATTACATACCTTGGGGAGAGAACACTAGTTTCACCTCTAAAATTACCTTATAGATCATGATTCCATCCATACTATCAATTAGAAGTGGTTCATTCTTGAATAGATCATAGGGGAAACATTTATTTCAACTCCATGATTGTATTATGCATCACGATCCCTTCAAAAACTTACATCATGCATATATTTTGTGAAGGCTATAGTGTGTCAAAATCTACACTACCAAATTTACACCATCATGGTAGAATTTTCACCAATTTACACTTTATTACTTTATATTGGTTACACCTAGTAATGAATACTTAAATTGTTTAAAGTACATGATACTAATTTTTTGTGCAAGTACAAAAGAATAACTTGGATTTGTAGATATATGAAGATAAAAGGGTGTTTCTCAACATCCAACCACATATGTCCTAACATTTTTTATTTCTCCTTATTATAGATTTTCCTTTGTCATGCATGACTCATGAAAATTCATATTTACACAAAAGTGGGGGAAATTAAGGAGATAAAATTGTATACTCTACAATTTGAAGTATTTTTTTTTACACCACTTTGAACACTTATTATAAATATATCATCTTAGTACTCAATTCATTGATCCCATTCCTCAACCCACTAGCTAAATCTCCTTATCAACTACATTATTCAAGATTGATATGTTCATTTAAGTCTCCTACTAGCCTATACTATGACATAGTGCAACAAAATTTGTAGGCTAGGCCACATGGCATGGCTGAGCTTGATTGATTCAAATTTTAAATTTGTTTGTTCCAAGACAATTTTATGGAAGACAACCATTACCTCATAGTATCATGAACCAAATATCTCAAGAGATAAATGAATAAATTAATGTATTTAACAATAATCTTAAGTTATTAGTAAAGCATTAGAGAATAATAAAATAATAATAAGATCGATTGAAAAAAATACACACTACACTTAGTAAAAGTATCATTTATACATGCATAGGATTCTCACACATTGTCTTGCTTGATGTGTATGTGGAATTTATATGTCAAAGTCTTAGGAGATTGACTTATTCTTGAAAAAAAACTAAGGTCATTAACTTCTTGCTTCATAAGTCCTAATTTTTTAATTTAACCCATTCTGATATATGCCATAGAAGACACACACACACACATATACAATTTCATAGTTAAAATGAGTCCTAGTATGGGTTGTAGAAGAACTACAAAATTACATGACATGATTCAATTTATGACTAGAATGTATGAAACAAGCTAGCTTGTGTGAGATCAAATTCTAATAGGATTATATCACATGTACCTCACATCATATCCAATATCAAATTCTAGATCCCAATTACTAGTTTATCTAAGTTTATATCAATGAAACCATATATAAATATGAAACTTAGCACATCATTGAAATAGTTAAGTAGTTCTATCATTCTCTAGCTTTTCAATATCTACTCTTTTTGGCATAAATAATGGTTATATTCATTGTTTAATTATTAGAATATGTATACCATTTCTTTATAGTAAGAAAGCAAAATTTTGTTATTTTTCTTAGCAAGCATGCAAAAAGAAAAAGAGAAAAAAATAAAAAGTAATTTATTTTATATGTATCTCATATTGGCTTTTGTACAACAATGAAATAGTTAGAGGTTGCATGGGTGAAGAAGAAAACTTCTACATAGAAAATAACTTGTGAATATACTTTATATTTGATATTGTAAGATTATGGTAAGTGATTGCTAGTATGAATATATATTTAGATGTTTTTTTTCTATGAGTTTTGGATTTTGTATTGTTAAAGTATGGACATTTTTACAATCTAAGATTAGATAAATAATAATGAATATAATTTTACCTTTTTAAATATAAAAAAATAGCAGTATTACAATATAGTTATAAAAAATGTAAAAATAAATTACTAATTTTACAATAATATTAAATATATACATTTTAATAGATTAAATATCCTTTATAATTATTATATTTAGTTTCAAGCAAAGATGAATTAATAATTTAAAAATATTATTTAACATAAATAATTTTACATAATAAAAAATATAAATATCTTTTATATAAAAGGACAAAAGCTTTTCAAAGCTTTGTGATCTATTTTATAATTCTATCAAGTAATATCAAAAACATTAAAATATCAAGAAATCTTAATTACTTACTCTTTATACTCATTTTCAAATAAATTAAAAACAATTTTTTTTTAACACACAACGAACAACAATGCAATACAAGTCAACATAAATATGAGAGACAATACAAATCTTAAGTACATATCTGGAATTTGTAAGCAAAAGGCTAGGAGCTTCAAGGATTCATTGTTCCAGAAGATAATAGATAAAATTATCCATGAGACAAAAGTATATGTATCTCCATTTGATGTGGAAGCACAACACTGAAATCACAATTGCAAATCTTACTCTGTAACTTAACCCCACTCCCACTGCCCACCATCGTTCCATTACAACATCTTCATCTCCATCTGCATCTACATCTTTAGCAACTGTATTATTGTGCTTCTCTCTACCACCCAAACCAGAATTTAGTGTCATGTTTTCAAGTTGAGGTCCATGTAGATTGGGATTTCCTAAAAAAGAAGAAGCCTCAAAGGTTGAAAACTACTTCCCTTGTGGTATCAACCCAGAAAGCATGTTGTTGGAAAGATTCAACACAACAAGGAATGTGAGATTTAAGATTTGGGAAGGAATCTTTCCTGACAACTTATTCTCTGAAAGATCTAGAGATTCCAAGTA
Source organism: Sequoia sempervirens (assembly GCA_007258455.2). Classification (NCBI taxonomy): domain Eukaryota; kingdom Viridiplantae; phylum Streptophyta; class Pinopsida; order Cupressales; family Cupressaceae; genus Sequoia; species Sequoia sempervirens. The sequence continues at coordinate 110,083 of VDFB02205863.1, forward strand.
ATTCATGGCTCCCAAGGATTCTAGGATTGAACCACTCAAATTATTTTTAGATACGTTGAGAGATATTAAACCCTTAAGGAGTCCCACTTCTGGAGGAATATTACCTTAAAACTTATTATGTGACAAATCTATGAACTTGTCTTCTTTGATTATCCTCTAGTATGGAGTTTCTCTTCCTTTTATCCAAACTGTTACTTCATCAACAAAATTGAGTGAAAAATATATGCCACCATATAAACCAATTTGTGAATATTGGAAATATTGTACATCAAAACTTTGTGAATTATTGACCATAGCATATAACTTGCTAACATTTGGAGGAATACTTCTTGATAATTGATTACCAGATAAATCTAGAATTTGAAGATTTTCCATCCTAAACAGCTGGGGTGGAATTCTATTTCTAAACTTATTAGAAGGTAACCTTAGAATTCTTAAATCTATCAACTTTTCAATCCAAATAGGAATGTTACCCTCAAATTTATTATTTCCCAAATCAAACACTTGGAGATCCGTGCAACTCGAAATGGATGAAGGAATAATACCTTGCAATTCGTTTTCATTGAGATTTAGTGTCCGAAGAGCCATCAGATTTCCCAACTCCTCCAAAATCTTCCCTTGCAAAACATTTTGAGCCAATTTTAAAACTGATAATCCATAGCACCTCTCAATGCTTGAAGGAATCATACCAAACAACTTGTTCTTTGAAAAGTCCAAAACTTCATAATACTGTGAAACAGTACATATAGAACTTGGAATTTGTCTAGTCAAATTATTCCCTGACAAAGATAGAGACCATAATGAAGAGGTTGACGATGGGCCAATTGTTGCAAGAATAGAGCCATTAAACCCATTATCTGACAGATCTAATATCCATGAAACAAAATCAAGATCAGGAAGAGAGCCATATAATCTATTCCCATGCAAGTCCAGCACCACAAAATTGTGGGATATCTTGGGGGGTAGACAACCTTCCAGTTGACTGTTCGAAAGATTGAGGTAGTGAAGATCAGGAAGATCCCACAACCACGAAGGAAGATGTCCCACAATGTTGTTATCTGAAAGATCTAGCTCTACCAACTGATATTTCTGTAACAAAAATGCAGGTAAATCGCCTTCTATATTACAAGACCCCAATCCAAGTTAGTATAGGTGGGAAAACTTAGGAACCCAGATCGTAGAGATGTTAATAAGAAACTGATTTGAAGAAAGTTCCAATTCTTCAAGGCGAGTTAGATTATCGAGGATCTGAAGAGAAATGTTGCCTGTTAATCCATTGGAATGAAGTGACAATGCTAATAAACTAGCAAGATTTGGAATGGAATTTGGAATTGTTCCTGACAGTTGGTTATGGCCTAGATCGAGGTGACTTAATCTTGGAAGATGACATAGAGACAGAGGAATATGATCACTTAACTGATTGTGACTAAGGTCCAGATATCTAAGGGATGAAACGTTGCCAAAAGAGGATGGTATACTGCCATCCAAATTATTCGATGACAGATCCATGGTCTCAAGGGATGAAAATTTTGCAATAGACGAGGGAATTGCTCCTCCGAAATTGAAAACTCTAAGAGATAACATGACCAGTGAGGAAGAATGGCTTAGAATGAAAGAAAGGTTTCCTTTCAAGTCAAAATTATAATTAAGCACAAGATTGCTCATTTTTGAATGGGGCATGAAATTGGAAGGGATGGAACCTTCTAGACCACAGAAGGAAAGATCAAGTGAAACCAATGAGGACACACTCTCAAACCAAGAGGGTAGTTCGAACGGGAATGAATTATAGCCTATATGTAGATGTGATAAATGGGTGAGGTTTGAGAGATCTGGAATATTACCTGAGAGCCCACAATTAGACAGATGAATCTGGGTAAGATTGGATAGACCGCTAAGAGCCTCACCCCAGTAACCAGATGCCATTTTTCAGGTTCACACTTACTACTCTTCGACTCAATTGTTCGCCACTCAATATTTGAAATTTCAATTTCATAGCCATTATCTGAAATATCCAAATGATGCAGGCTTAACATATTTCCCAACTCCAGAGGGACTTCACCACAAAATCCAGTCCGTGCCAAACTCAGAAATGAAAGTCTCTCTAGTTTTAACAACTGAGGAGGAATAGAAATACCTTTAAAGTTATTCCCACTGAGATCCAAATGCTGTAGATGCTGCAGCTTAAACAGCGATGGACGAAGCTGGCCGTGCCAATCATCACTTCCATAATAACCAGGCTCAGTACTTAAATGAAGGCGAATGACATGGGATGTATGATAATCACAGGCGACACCCTCCCACTGGCAACAGTTGAATCCCCGCCAAGAGGATAAAGAGCGATTAAGACCAGCCTTGAAATCCAGCAAGTAACTTCTCTCATCTCGTAAACATGCTGTTGAAAATGGGAAATGAATTATTATCCATATCAACAAAAATCTAGAGCCCACAGACGTGTTGAACGAAAATGGATACATTGCATTCCTATTGAGCAATTTACAATTCTTCCTCCCGTGCATTCCTATAAATAACGAGATATTACGTGGATACATTGCATTCCCAGTGAGCGAAGAGATCGGAAAGATGTTACGTGGAAAGGTCTCATAATTAAAGTTTCAAAACCTAATTTAAATATCACAACTTTTCTAACGCACTAAGCAACTTTTATACAGACTTTGTAAGACCAGGAAAGTCTTGTTACCTTATTCTATAAAAAACCTAGTTAATTAACTTATTCCACATGTACATCAATTTTGTAAGATAAAAAAAAAAAACTAAAAATCATAGTATACATTTTTTAAAAGACAATGGGTTAAATATATTTTAATAAAATATTATTGTTTCTATATATTTAAGGAAAAAGTAAAAAGGAAGAGAAAAAGAGTTTCATATATATTTTAATAGATTAAATTATTTATTCATTTGATTTTTAGATGTTTTAAGATTTTATTTTTAAATATTTAAATGAACATCTTTAAATACTAATACATTAAATAAAATGTTGTAATAAATGTGTATTTTGTGACAACCTCCGATTTGTTGTATTTTTCTTTGACAACTCGGTTTACTTGATAGATCATATTTTATGTGATTGTTATTCGACCGCTGATAGTGGAGCGATGATAGATCTATATTGATGTGATGTTACAATATATGCATGGTGATTTGTGTGATATGCTTTATGTTTGTTTAGATGTTTATTTTAGATGATATTGCTATATATGCTCATTGTAGTTTAATTGATATATTATCTCACGGGCTTGATGTGACATTGTATTGGTGAAGAGAATGGTATTGCATCACTTGTTTGTGAGTGCCCCTGTGATTTTCGGGCGACTTCTTCAATGCAGGTAAAAGGAATTATTCATATATGTAATGTACATTTGCTTTGCTGTGGTTCGCAGGCTGTGACAAATTCACTTCACCGGTTTCATGAGGTCCGAAGCATCTCCACTACTCAACAAAGTAATGTTGATTGGGAGATAGTAACTGCATAATCTTGTCAAACCTTTACCCTAGCACAGTGTGTCGTTAGTCCGTATGTTGGTCATGTTCCTTATCTATGTTGGTCTTGGTATTTTATTTATCGTGCAAGTTTAAATTGTAAGGATTAAATTATATGTTATGATTAAGTATTTAATTAGTATGGAGATCTTAGTATAAATTAATTAATTAATTAATTTAAGTTATGTTATAAAGTAATTTTAATTATTAAATTAATTGGGAATTAAAATAAATAAGTTATTTAAATTTGTGTTGAAATAAATAAATTGTTTTTAATTTTAAATGCATATTATTGGGAAAATATCTTAGAAATATCTTGGTTGTTAGAGGAAAAGATATCTTGTTGAGTTAACTAGGAGTTAGAAGTTTTTGTTTTCTAATTGTTTTGAAATTGATTTCCAAAGAGATTGATTGAAATTTGTGAGAAAAGAGGAAGTTGTTTTCACGGGAAAAGGAAAGGAGAGGTTTATGGAAGAATGAAGGAATTGTTTTTTTGAAAGTTTGAGGAAATTGTAAATCTTAGAAGCTCTCTGATAATTCTAGGAATCTAGTTTGTTATATTCTTGGTTGTGGATTGTTTATTTTCTTTGGGAAGTGGTAATTCTTCTAGAGGAAGCTTTGGCAGCTCTGGAAAATTGAAGATTAAAGGGAAGCTCGGCATCAATTTCTGAATCGTCTAATCTTCTCGCACAGGTTCTTTATTGTTTTGTTAATTTTAATTTGAAAGAGAAAATTTAAATTATTATTGTATAGCAAATTGGAAAGGTGTAGAAGAGGATTTCTTTATTTTAGAAGCTTTTGTTTTTGAAAGAAATTGCCATGAATGTTGAGCCTTTGTAGAAAGAAATTTAGATCCTCTGTAAATTTATTATTTGAAATAGATTTATACAAAATAAAATTATAGATAGATTTTAGAATCTCTATTGAATTTAAATCAAGACTTAGAAAACTTCTTCTGTGAAAATTGAATTTATTGTTCTGTAGAAAATTTCCTGTTAAAAAAAAATGGATCATCTGAAACAATCTTCTTTTAAGTTTATATATATATATAATTTGTATATATATATATATAATTTGTATATATATATATAATTTGTATATATATATATATATAATTTGTATATATATATGTTTGTGAATTTTATAGATTACAAAATTGTGAAATTCCTGATAAAAATTCATTTTGATGAAACCCTGTGAAAAAAAGACAAAATTAAATTTCGTATAGGGATTATGAAAATCGCAAGATTTTATTTAATTTTTTGTTGAAATGTTAATGTTGTGTGGGGGGTGTAGGGGCTACCCCACAGCCATTCCCATGGGGAAGGCAGGTTGTGGAGGCAGTGCTCAGGCTGCCCACACAGTCTACAACCCCCAATGGGAGGTGTAGTTTTGTGTGTACACAGTTGTGCCAATGTAAATTTTGTCTGTCCTTTAAAACGAATGCGATTCGAATTTTAATTAATTTTTTTTAAGATATAAAATATTTATATATATGTTATATATATATTATATAATATATATGTTATTTATAATATATATTTTATATATTATATATATAATATATATATATTGGAAATTGTATTTTAGATTTTTAAATAATAAATAAATATATATTTTTTTAATATATTTATTTAAAATGGGAAATTTGTTGGCAATTTTAAGGATTTGGAAAAGAGTGATTGAATTTTTATAATCGGATAATATAGATATATATATCATTTAAAAGAATGTTTATTCTGGTGTATGCAAGCACAAGTAGTTAAATTGGAAATGGCAAGATCGCGGTCTTGTTCTCAAAAGATAATCGATTTCGCAGACCTGGGTGCATGTGGGTTTCTCGTGAGTTCTAAGAGAGGTTACCAAGATAACCCAAGATGGGGGCCGAGACCTAGCAAGATCTCCTTAGGATAACCAATGCATCCTTTGTGATGACACTCCTCCTATGACAACATTCAATTTGTATTGTATAGTGGTTGTTCTTGATTTAGTGATTCTGGAAGCAATGTAACCCTATGTTTTGTATTTACTGGTACAGTGTGGTTTTGTACTTTGCCTATGTCTAGAGGTAGTAGGTTTGTCTTGGTTACCTGTTACTATCTCCTAGAATGGGGGTTGGGCCTATGGGTACCACATGGCTGGGTGGTGTGCACCTTACACTATTGGGGTTTTATCTTCATGTTCATGATGGTGGGATCTTCTAGTTTGAGGAGCTCTTGTGTTTCTATGGATTTGTACTTCTCTTATATTCATTTTAATAGTGGGGCACTATATATTTGTATTCCTTATTTGTAATCAAGGAGGATTCCTTGAGTTGTAATTGTAACATTATGTATGATCTATTCATTGTTAGATTAAAATTGTATATATTGTTTATATGATGTTGTATCTATGGAAATATGCTCATTACATTTCCATGTTTAATTATTATGCAATGGGTTAATGCTTTGTTGTATGTTGTTATCATGAGTTAATTTCATATGCTATGTTTTAGAATAACTTTGTAAGTTTTTTGAAATTCACATGTAGATGTGTTGTGTGGCCTAGAGGATGTATGTGTTAGAGTAGTTTACTTTACTCATCATTGTTACTCTTTTTAAGAAAAAAAAATTATTTGTGCTTCTGCAGTGTTACATCATCCTCTAGGTTGCGGGACGGGGTCTTACACTTGGTATCAAAGCCTAGGTTTAAACACTAGGAACTCTGGGTTAATTTGGAAACCATTAAGTTGTTTGTGTAGGATTTAAGTTGCATATCTTGTCTTACACCTTGGTGCGTTTGTGCAGGATCATGCCACCTAGGAGAGGTCGAGGTCGTGGTCGTGGCCATAGAGGCAGACATGGAGGTAGTCAGCAGAACTCACCTCCACTTGTTTCTCATGATTCAAACCGTGAGGAACAACAGGCTTCCCAAAACATTTCGGGAGGTGGTATACAGAATCCAGATCCACAGGGGTCGAAGGCGCTTAGTTGCGTTAATTGTTGGAGGATACTCTTGCCCGTCTTGGACCGAGGCAGGAGGTAGATCAAATTGTTGTTAGAGAGAGGGATGTACCAGCTTAGTCAGAGGAAATTGTAGGTACACATATGAGAGATTTACTTAGAGCTCGACCCCCCTTATTTGATGGATTAGGCAGTGGTTTAGAGGCTGAGACCTGGCTGATTGACCTGAATGAATGCTTTGCTATGCACCCGTATGGTAGCAATACCAGAGCTAGATGTGTGATTATGCACCTAAGAGGCTTTGCTTCCACATGGTGGAGATTGGAGGAGAAAAAGCTCCATATTAATATTGGTATCGTATCTTGGGAGATGTTTCTAGAGAGGTTTCATGGCATATTTCTCTCTTATCATTGGTGACAGTGTCGTGGTGATGAGTTCCATACTCTACGACAGATGACTATGACAGTGGAACAATATGAGCATCATTTTTATGAGCTCAAATAGTACGCAGGAATTGGTGATGACGAGGGCATGTTGGTGCAACACTTTCTTAGGGGCGTAAATGCCCAGATCAGTGGAGGTGTGCGGGTTTTCAAACCCAAGACTGTGGAGACAAAGATAGACAAGGCCATACTTGTAGAGGAGAATTTGGC